>PVKU01013347.1:0-29411 GCA_004027475.1 Anoura caudifer | reverse complement strand
TGAGGTTGTGTGTAAGAAACTTAAAAATAGTGCCTAGTGCATTGTAAAGGGCTGTTCACCATGAAGTTGTCTGTTCACCATAAATTCCCTTGTAAGACTCAGAGAGGCGCCCTGTTACTTGGAAGTTGGTTCCAGGCCGGGGTGGGGTGGGAGCTCACTGATCCTGCCTAATGTGGGGCTGTTTCTGTACCTGGACTCTTTCGAGCTTCTTGTTTGCGGAAAGAGAGTGAACTTCAGCCTGGGTTCTGGAGAAAGTCATCTGTGGATTTTCCCGGACCCAGAAACAGTCGTGATCTCGGCTTTGCAGAGTACCTAACTGCCCGCGTAGTGAGGCCTTAATATGTGTGCAGTGCTGTATAATGAGCCACTCTTGTTGATTTAACTACAATGGGATTTTTTAGGTTTAGGTTTTTATTAATCATTATTTGCCTTCTAGTATATGGGAGAAGAAACTTTGTTGAGACTCTTCCAGCTTAATAACATTTGCAAAGAATTACACCTGTTAGGAGGGGGGAAAATCCGTGGAAATTTAACTGTTGTTACCAACAGGGGGAATTTTATCTGAGATAACAGTCAGAATTAGATTTTTCTAATGGTAAATCACGGGACAGAACAATCATCTCTGAATTCTGGGTTTCTTAAAAGAGTGATTTTTCTGGAAATCGCATTTGCAAGGGCAGTTTAGGAATCCTGGAATACTGCTTGCCTTTATCTATCTGCAGGATGTAGGGAACACCAGCGTTATTATTATCCCCTTTACAGGTGATTGGAGTGAGGCACAGAGAGATGAATGACTTGCTCAAGGTTTACATTGCTGAGGAGCAGAAAATAATAAGTAGAAATAGCAGATTTTGAACCCAGGCGTTTTGGGCCTATTAAGATTATACTGCCTGCCTGCCTGCTTGCGTCTCATTTACTCTAATACCCAGGCTCAGGAATACTCTGGAAACTGCAAGGGGCACTCAGGTTAGGGCTGTTTTAAAGAATGTTCATGAACAGTGGCAGCCAGCTGGGGGCGCAGAGGAAGCTGGGGGCGCAGAGGAAGCTGGGGTCCAGTCCCTGTTCTCACTCAGCTTTGTTGCCACTGCTTCCGCCTAGAGAAAGGGGCACCTTTGTGCTCCCGTGAAGTGCCAAGTGGACTCGCAGCATCCCTAGCATCTCTCTCATGATGGCTTTCCCTTCCCAGTTCTGCATCCAGAACTCTGCCTTTCTTGGAAACGAAGAGGGGAAAAATGACCAAGTTCCGGGTAAGTTGGGGTTATGCTTTTCTGTTTCTTAAAATGACATCTCATCCCACAAAGTTTGGATACATATTTCTCCTGCTTGGGAAGGGTAAAAGGGAACCAAAGGCACCTGAAATATTGTCATGCCAGTCCCTTGCTTTTTGCTTATTTCCAAATAATAGTGTGAAAATTAATAGGTATTTTTAAAATTATTTTACTTATTTTTAGACAGAGGGGAAGGGAGGGAGAAAGAGAGAGAAACATGAACGTGTGGTTGCCTCTCATGGGACCCCTACTGGAGACCTGGCTGACAACCCATGCATGTGCCCTGACTGGGAATTGAACCAGCGACTCTGGTTCGCAGGCTGTTGCTCAATCCAGTGAGCCACACCAGCCAGGGCAATGGGTATCTTTTAAAAATTCAAAAGAACTCCCACTTTATAAATGTATTTACAAATTTGCTGTTTATTTTCCCACATTCCTTTTCATTTCCATTTACATGTATATATTTGTAATCACAGCTTAGCCATTTGGGGTTTTTAAAGTTTAATTTTATATCACCTATGACTTTGGCCACATCATTTTTCCACAGTACACTAATATTTTCCCCCTTTTTATGTAGTTTATGAACTTTACCATTTTAAAGATATTTGCAATGACTGTTTTTCTACATATAACCTTTCTTCCCAAACAGGAGTTCTGAGAATTCTCCCATTTTTTTCTCTCTTCAAAGTTCTAGGGACTTAGTTTTCTGCTGCATGGAGCCTTACATTTTGTGGAGAAAGTGTATACAGTATGGCTGCTTGTAACGGGGTCCAGCTGATAACTGAACTCAGAGAAAAGAGTTTCAGTTTTCAAACAAGAAGAACAAGACTCTGTCTTTAATTCTAAGTTAAATCATGTATATGTCATAGTTAAATATCTGTTTTATTCACTGACACGTTAGTGTATTTTAAAGAAGTACATCCCTGGTCTAGGAGCGCCAGGGACTTGCCTGGCCTTTACTGCATTGGACCACTATGTGAGGATATAGATGGTCTTGTTTGCATTTTAACATGAACAGATTTGTGAACTTTCAGATACCTACTGAAGTCCACTTAATCCCCAGCTGCTGACACTTGTTAACCTAAAAATAAAAGGCCAAAGTGAGAGGCAACAGGCTTTCATTTGATCCAGAAGAAGTAGCTATTGGGGAAGCAGAGATTCAGGGAGAAACCCAAATAGTATTCCTGTTAGGGGACAGAGAGAAGGGGGATAATTACATGAGTAGAAAGGAGGCATTTCCTTGGGAGTTATTAAGCTAAGGATGGAATTTTTATAGGTGCAGATAAGCTAACACAGTGATGCTCATCCTAAAGAATGTCATTCATTTTCCATCATCATGTCTGCTTTCCTGTTAGCTTTGCAAACTGCAGTTTGGGCTCCTGTGCCGCATTAGGCCCAGCCCAGAGGTTATTTTGCCCAGTTACATTCCAGAGGTTTGTGGAGTAAAACTTGCAAGGCAGTTCCTTTGGGATGGTAGCTCCAATTTTATTTGAAGCGGATCTGTGTATATTATTTTTTACACACTAATGGTTGTTACCTGAGCCAGAAGTTTTGCGTGTCCAATTAGAGTAAATGGAGAGACACCAAAGAAACGCGACTATTGCACTGAGGGGCCAAGGCCGCGCTGTGTGTATGCCTGGCTTGTCTGGTGGATGATGGAGTCCCGAATTAACACTGCCCCTCCTCTGGGGCAGTGTTCTTAGTGCCCAACTCTGTGCCACACATGTCAACCAGTTGTTCAGGGTGCCATGGATGCTCAGGACTCCAGCCAAATGAAATGCAGAGATGAGCAAAGTTCTTTTTTTTTTTTAGCAGATTTTATTTATTCACCTTTAGAGAAAGGGGAAGGAAGACAGAAAGAGATGGAGACAAACATCAATTGATTATTTTTCACATGCACCCCAACCTGGGAGTGAACCCTCAACCCAGGAATGTCCCCTGACCAGGACCCTTTGCCCCACAGAATGATGCCCAACCAAATGACCCACACTGGTTAGGACAAGATAAGCAGTCTTTAGATAAATAATTTTAATTTCCATAAAGAAAAATGCCATGTGCAAAATTATGAGACAAATAGGAAACAGGAGTGGGAGGGGGTGCGGCTAGGAATTTATATACACAAGAAGGCTTAGTATTCTCAGGAGAAATCTTACTGATGCATGAGATTATGAGCAAGTGAAATGAATAGGCAATATGTGAAAAAAAAATCCAAAGATTTTAAATAAATGGAAAATTGTAAAAAGAGCTATTTTTATCACTTGCCAATTAATGACAGCGTTAAAAAAAATAAGATAACATCGAGTTTTTCCTGGAGTATGGAGAATCAGGGATAATTCTAATCTCTTAAAGGGAAAATGAATGGGGAAAATTGCCATTTTACTAGCAAAACCAAGGTGTGTATTTGGCAGCACAATCACCACTTCTTGGAACTTAACCTCAGGAAAAACCAGACAGGCTGGCTGAGATCTGTGTAAAAAATCTTTCTTTTTTGCAGCATTATTAACAATTTAAATTATTGCATTATTTAATTATTTGGTATGGTTCAATATATTATAGTTCATCACTTTTATGAGACACCTTGCAGCCATGAATAATGAGAGTACTGGATGGCAGTTATTAAGTATTTAATGTGGGTCAGATGCTGTCCTAAGTCCTGTACGTAGTCTCATTTAATACCTTCAAGTACCCTGTGATGTACTGTTACACTGATGGGGAAATCGAGGTGTTGAGCAGTTAGGTGATGTGTTCAAGAAAGCTGGTAACAGCCAGAGCCTTAGAGTGTGAACTGAGGCAGTGAGTCCTCAGAGCCTGTGCTCTTCACCTCCACACTGAGAGCTCCGGCATTTGACAGATACAGCATGTTCCTGAGAACAGAGAATGACTTCCATACCTGCTCCACAGGTGTCCTGAAGGCAAACACTGTTAGACTGGCAAACATGGACAGAATAGTGGTGCTACTCAGGGAAAGGAGGCGATAGCCACCATTTGATACTGTTGAATCTAAATTAACTCAGTTTCTTACAGTATCTGGTTCTGTGAGTGTCATTGCAAAATGTGTGTGCCATGATTTGATAGTGACTGTTCTAGAAGCTTTATTTAACTACATAAAGGGTGCCGTGTTAAATGTACATAGGTTTTTTGTTTTCAAACAGTTTTATAATTTTTTAAAAGATTTTGTTTATTTTTAGAGAGAGGGGAGGAGAGGGAGAAAGAGAGAAACATCAGTGTGGTTGCCTCTCATGCGCTCCCCACCAGGGACCTGACCTGGCCTGCAACCCAGGCATGTGCCCTGACTAGGAATTGAACTGGTGACCCTTTGGTTCATAGGCTGGCACTCAGTCCACTGATTTACACCATCCAGGGCCACAGATTTTTAAAATATTTCTCTTGATTCCTTCCTTTCCCTCTGTTTTGGTGTGACTGTAAAAGGGAAAGAGGACAAACTCTACCAAGAGGAGCTGTTCAGGCCCATTAAAGTCTAAGACAGCTTCTTTCCTATCTCCACCCTTTCAGTGCTGTCCTCCGCCCAGTTGTGAGGTTCAGGTTACCTGTGTTTGGTGTTGTAGGAGGCAGTGACGTTCATGGATGTGGCTGTGGTCTTCACGGAGGAGGAGCTGGGGCTGCTGGACTCCATCCAGAGGAAGCTGTACCGAGATGTGACCCTGGAGAACTTCCGGAACCTGGTTTTAGTGGGTGAGGATAGGCACCCTTCACAACGTGGCTTCAGCCCCTTGCCCAGGGTTCTCCATCTTGGCACTGTTGACATTTTGGGCCAGATAATTGTATGTTGTGGAGACTGTTCTGTGCATTTTAGGGTGTTTGGTAGCATCCCTGACCTCTGCCCACTACTTCAAGGCTTCAGGACCCCTTAGAGACCAGAGTTTTCCAGTGTGTTTGCAAGTAGAGACAAGACGTTTCTAGTCTTTGTTCCAAGGTAAACATTTGACTTATACATTAACTGTAAATGAACAGTTGGGCTTGGCTGTACCTGGCTCCTTATTTCATGTATCTTTTTTTAAACTTGTGGGTCATGTTCCATTGGTGGGTCATGAAGTCGATTTAGTAAGTTGCATCAAAATGTTTGACAAGCACTGCTTTGGGGGCGGGGCAGAGCCTTACCTCATGGGATTGGAACCCAAATTTTATAGTATTTTTTTACCTTTAATGTTTCACTTTAATCTTCTCTTTTCACAGGGCATCAGTCCTGTAAACCTGATGTGATATCCCAGTTGGAGAGAGAGGAAAAGCTTTGGATGACGGAGATCCAAACTCAAAGAGGCGGACGTTCCACAGAGAGCTCTGCAGCGGGAGTCCCTGAAGGTAACAGCCCATCATTCTCTCTCTGTTCTGGGGGATCTGCTCTCCACACAGCAACCCCAGAGACCCTTGGGCAACATCTGTCACATCATGCCATCTGCTGACTTTCCATTTCACTCAAAACAAAACCCAAAGTATTTAAGGGGCCTGGAAGGCCCTGTAGTGTTCACTCGTTCCCCAGGCTTTACCATGCTGCGTCTTTCTCCTGTCATTTCCCTCCTTTCGATGCTGCCAGCCTTACCTGTTTCTAATGCAGAATGATTATGTCTATGGCCATACCACCCTGAATGTGCCTAATTTTGTCTGATCTAAATAGGACGATTATGTTTCTGCATCAGAATCTTTTCTCTGGCTGGAATGCTTTCCCATAAACCTTCAAACATGCTTTCTTATTCATATCTCTGCTCAGACGTCATGTCATCCAAGTCCTTCTGTGAGTGTTCTATTTAAAGTACTGTCTTTTCCTCTCTGCATTCTTTTAAAAAATGTTTTTAAAAATTTTATTGATTTTAGAGAGAAAGAGGAAGGTGGGGAGGGGGAGAGAGAGTGACAGATAGACATTGATTTGTTGTTCTACTCATTTATGCATTCACTGGTTGCTTCTTGTATGTGCCCTGACCTGAGATCGAATCCTCAACCTTGGTGACTTTCACTTTGTGGAACAATGTCCAACCAAGTGAGCCACACCAGTCATGGCCAGCCAGGGCTATTTTTAATTTTTGAGAAACCCTCACAGTTTTCCACACTGAGAGTGCCACTTACATTCCTAACAGCAATGCATAAGGATTCCAATTTGCTGTGTCCTCACCAGTACCTGGGCTTTTTTTTTTTTTTTTTTTTCTTTAAATAATAGCCACCAGAGCCTTGGCCAAGTTGCTCAGTTGATTAGAGCATTGTCTTGATACACCAAGATCACAGGTTTGATCCCCAGTCAGGGCATATACAAGAGTCAACCAATGAATGCATATAAGTGGAACAACAAACCAGGGTTTTTCTTTCTCTCTTCTTCTCTAAAATCAATAATAAAAAAAAATAGCCATCCTAATGGGTGTGAAGTGGTATCTTCCTGTTTTGTTTTGCATTTCTGTGATGATTAGTGATGTTGAAATCTTTTCATGTGCCTATTGGTCATTTGTATATGTCACTTTTTTAACTTTTATTTTTCAATTAAAATTTACATTTAGTAGTATTTCGTATTAGTTTGAGGTGTACAGCTTAGTGGTCAGACAGTCATACATTTCATAAAGAATTCTGCTGTTATCTTTTGCTCATATTTGAATCAGGGAGTTTGTTTTCGAATTTGCTTGTTGGTTGTGGTTTTTGTGTATGTGTGTCTGCATTATCTTTAATGTTTTCTGTAAGTAAGATCATGTCATCTATAAACAGATACAATTTTACTTTTCCTTTCCAACTTGGATGGATGTCTTTATTTTGTTTTCTTGCCTGATTTCTATGGCTAGCACTTCTAGTACTGTGTTAAATAGAATTGACAATGGCAGGCATCCTTATCTTGATCCTGACGTTAGAGGGAAAGCTTTCACCACTGATGGTGATATCAGCTGTGCACTTTTCACAAAGAGGTGTTATGTTGCAGTTTGTCAAGTGTTTTATAATTTGAGGGTGTTACATTTTATCAAATACTTTTACTATATCAGTTGAGATGACCATGTTCTCCATTCTTTTGCGGTCTCTATTACATTACTGTTGGCTTTTCATGTGATGAACCATCTTTGCATTACAGGAATAAATCCCACCTGGTCATCATATATAATCCTTTTTGCTGTTGAATTGTTTGCTAGTAACTTGTGAAGGATTTTTGCAGCAGTAGTTGTCAGGGATATTGTCTGTAGTTTTCCTATAGTGGCTTTGTCTGGATTTGGAGTTAGGGTAATGCTAGTCTCATAGAATTGATTTGTAAATGTTCCTTTTATGATAATAATTCTTTAAATATTTGGTAGAATTTTCTAGTGAAGCCTCTGGTTCTTGGCTTTTCTTTGTTGGTAGGTTTTTGATTATTGTTTCAGCCTCTTTACTAGTTAGAGGTATGTTTACATTTCTATTCATGATTCAGTTTTGGTAGTTTCCATACATCTAGGAATTTATCCATTTCATCTAGGTTGTTTAATATTCAATGTACAGTTTTTTCATAGTATTCTCTTCTAATCCCTTTTATTTTTGTAGAATCAGTTGTAATTCTCTTCTTTTCTGAATTTGGCAAAATTCATTAATGAAGCAACGTGTGCTAACGGTCTTCTGGAATTTTTTCATTGTTCAGAAGTTTTTAATTATTGATTCAGTCTCCTTAGTAGTTATAGATGTGTTCAGATATTTTTTTTCATGATTCAGTCTTGGTAGGTATTGTTTCTAGGAATTAATGCATTTCACCTAGCTTCTCCAGTTTGTTGGTGTACAAAAATATTCATAGTATTTTTTTACAGTCCTTTGTATTTTTGAAAGGTAAGTAGTAATGTCCCACCTTCATTTCTGATTCTAATTATTTTGCTTCTGTTTGTTTGTTGAAGTAGCTAAAGTTTTATCAATTTTGGTCTTTCTGAAGAACCAAGGCTTGTTTTTGTTGATCTTTCTGTATTGTTTTTCTATCCTCTGTTTCATTTCTCTCTGCTCTGATCTTTATTTCCTTCTCTTAGCTTTGGGTTTAGTTTATTTTTTTTCTAGTTTATTTTTTTAATTGAATTTATGAAGACATTGGTTAATAAAATTAAACAGATTTCAGGTATACAGTTCTGTAATATATCATCTGTATATTGTATTGTGTGTTCACCACCCTCTTTTTGTAGTTATTTAAAGTGTAAAGTTAGGTTGTTGATCTAAGATCTTTTCTAGTATCAGCATTTACAGGCATAAAAATTCCTCTTAGCGCTGCATTCTCTACACTCATAAATTCTGGTATGCTGTATTTTTGTTTTTATTTGTCTCCAGATATTTTCTAATTTTCCTTGTGATTCCTTCTTTGATCCACTGTATGTTAATTTCTACATATGTGGATTTTCCTTTTGCTATTAATTTGTTTTTATTCCATTATGATCAGAAAAGATGCTTTGTATGATTTCAGTCTTTTAAAATTTATTAGCAGTTGTTTGTGACCTAGTACATGACCCTTCCTGTAGACTGTTCCATGAGCACTTGAGAAAATGTTTATTCTGCTGTTGTTCGGTGGCGTGATCTGTATGTTCGTTAGGTACAGTTGTTCTATAATGTTCAGGTCTCTGTATTCTTTTTAAAAAAATGTTGTATTTATTATTTTGAGAGAAGGGGAGGGAAAGAAACATTGACGTGCAAGAGACACATTGATCAATTGCCTTTTGCACACCCCCAACTGGGAACCTGGCCAGCAACCCAGGCATGTACCCTGACTTGGAATCGAACCAGTGACCCTTTGGTTCGCAGGCTGGCATTCAATCCACTGAGCCACATCAGTGAGGCCAAGTCATCTGTATTCTTACTATTATCTTCATTCTGTTAATGAACATGAAGTGTTGAAATTTGTTACAAGTATTATAGAGCTGTCTATGTCTTCTTTTAGTTTTGTCAGTGTTTGCTTCATATATTCAAGACCTCCGATGTTTGGTACATGTTTATAATTGATTTTCTTAATTAATGGACCCTTTTGTCACTGTACAGTGTCCTTTGTGTCTTTTGCTAGTTTTTGACAAAAGTCTGTTTTGCTTTATGTTAGCATAGCCACCCCGGCTCTCGTTTGGTTACAGTTTTTAGTCTGCTCTCCTTTGGTTAGTGTTGTTCTACCTCTGCATGTCCGTAGATTTAATGTCTCTTGTAGACAGCATGTAGTGGGATCATGTTGTCTTAATCCATTCTGCCATTCTTTGTCTTTTCTAGTGGAATGTAATCCTTTTTTTCTGTGTCTTACAGCTTTTTTGTCCTTTTTTTCTTCCTTTACTGTTTTCTGTTGTGTTTACTTGAGGTTTTATATATTTGATTATCCATTTTCTTTTGTCTGTATTATTTAGGTGTGTTCTTTGTGGTTACCAAGGAGTTTGCATAAACCATCCTAAAGTTATAACAATCTGTTTTAATAAATTAATTTCAACTACTTACAAAAACTTTACTTTTTACACACCCTCTCTTAATGTTAATGATGTTAAAAACAGCTTTATATTGTATACTGATTAACATAGGATTTAAAAGACAAAAGCAAAACAATTATAAATCTGTTAACAATAGCAAAAGGTAAGTTATGAACCAAAAATGCAATAATGCAGCCTGGCTAGGTGGCTCAGTTGTTTGGACCATTGTCCCATACACCAAAGGGTTGCAGTTTGATTCCAGGTCAGGGCACATGCCAGGGTTGAGGGTTCGATCCCTAGTTGGGGTGCATATGGGAGGCAACTGATCAATGTTTCTGTCATACTGATGTTTCTGTCTTTCTCTTCCTTTCCCCATCTTCCCCTCTAAATTCAGCAAAAAAAAAAAAAAAAAAAAATCCTCAGGGGAGGATTTTTTTAAAAATTTAAAAATACAGTAAGTTTTATATTTCTCTATATATTTGCCTGTAACAAAGAACTTTTTACAGTTTTAGGTCAACATGTGTAGACTTTAGTTTCATGATGACCTTGAACTAGGGAAAGATAAAATTATAATTAGTTGGTGAAACTAGATTAAATTAAATTAATAATTTAAGTGTGGCATAAATTAAGTTTATAAATTAAGTGTGTTATAAATTAAGTGTGGCAGAGTGGGAAGAATGCACGCTGCCCCAAAGAAGCTCAAAAAGTTCTCTTTGGACTTTCTCCTCATCTGTAACATTATGAGTCACTTCCCTAACAAGTTTTTCAGTTACTGACTAATGTCCTTTCATTTCAAATGAAAGGATTCCCTTTAGCATTTCTTCTAGGTCAAGTCTAATGGCAATGAACTCCTTCAGGTTTTACCTTAGAATGTCATGTATCAATTTCTCTCACATTTTGAGGGAGAGTTTTCCTGTAAATGTGCTCAGTTGACTATTTCTCTCTTATTCCACTGCCTTCTGGCCTGCACGGTTTGTATTGAGGAAACTGCTGGACCTTATTGAGGATCCCTTGTATGTGACAAGTTGGTTTTTCTCTTGATGATTTCAAGATTCTGTCTTTGTATTTGCCTTTGGACAGTTGAATAATTTAGTTTGATATGGGTCCTCTAGGATTTATTCTGTTGAAGTTTTTCAAGTTTCTTCTGTCACTGTTTTCCCAATTTTGAAAGTTTCAGCCAGTATTTCTTCAAATTAGTTTCTGACCCCTAGCTCTCTTTCTTTTCCTCTGGGACTCCCATAGTTCATACCTTGGTGCTCTTGATGATGTTCCATAATCCCCTTAAGCCCTGTTCACATTTCTTCATTCTTCTTTTCCTCCTGAAAATTGGTCATTTTAAATAACATTACTTCAAGTTCACTGATTATTCTGCCTGTTCTAGTGTGCTGTAGAAGTATTCCAGCGAAGTTTTCAATTCTGTTACTGTATTTTTCAGCTTCAGAATTTCTATTTGATTCTTTTTAATAATTTTTTTATTATTTCTTGGTATCTTTTGTTCCTGTGTTGTTTTCCTGAGTTTAGTTGCTTGTCAGCATTCTCTTGTAGCTTGTTGAACATGTTATTTCTATAATCTTTTACAAGTAAAGTGTCTTGTTTCTTTCAGGTTGGTTTTTGAGATTTATTTTTGTCCTCTGAACGGGTTATGTTTCCTTTCTCTTTTTATGTCTGTTTTTTGTTGTTGAAAATTAAGTGTTTGAAAAGACTGTCACCTCTCTCTCTGTCTATGGACTAGCTTTGGGTAGAGGAAGACCTTTACTGGTCAGCTTGACATGGAGACACAGGGTCCTTTCAAGTCCTTTCTTTTTTCTTCTTTTTTTTTTTGGTATTTTATTTTAATTGTTGTTCTTGTACAGTTTTCTGTCTTTTACTCCCTACCCAGCCCACTGCCCCAGCCCTCCCCATCTCCCTCTCATTTCCACCCCACCCCCCACCAGTTTTTGTCCATGTGTTCTTTATACTTGCTCCTGTAAACCTTTCCCCTTTCCCGCTGAAATTCCCTCCCCTCTCCCCTCTGGTGACTGTCAGCCTGTTCTCAATTTCAGTGTCTTTGGTTATATTTTGCTTGTTTGTTTTGTTGGTTAGGTTCCTGTTAAAGGTGAGATCATATGGTATTTGTCTTTCACCACCTGGCTTATTTCACTTAGCATAATGCTTTCCAGTTCCATCCATGTTGTTGCAAAGGGTAGGAGCTCCTTCTTTCTTTCTGCTGCATAGAATTCCATTGTGTAAATGTATCATAGTTTTTTGATCTATTCATTTGCTGATGGGCACCTAGGTTGCTTCCAACACTTGGCTATTGTAAATTGTGCTGCTATGAACATTGGGGTGCATAGGTTCTTTTGGATTGGTGTTTCAGGGTTCTTAGGATATAATCCTAGCAGTGGAATTGCTGGGTCAAAAGGCAGATCCATTTTTAGTTTTCTTAGAAAATTCCATACTGTTTTCCATAGTGGCTGTACCAGTCTGCAATCCCACCAACAGTGCACTAGGGCCCCCTTTTCTCCACAGCCTCTCCAATACTTGTGTTGCTTTGTTTAAGATGGCCATTCTGACTGGTGTGACGTGGTATCTCATTGTGGTTTTAATTTGCATCTCTTTGATAGCTAATGATATTGAGCATCTTTTCATGTGTCTCTGGATCCTCTGTATGTCCTCCCTGGAGAAGTGTGTGTTCAAGTCTTTTGCCCATTTTTTAATTGGGTTGCTTGTGTTCGTAGAATGAAGTCATGTAAGTTCTTTATATATTTTGGAGATTAAACCCTTGTCTGAGGTATCATTGGCAAATGTTTTCCCATACAGTTGGTTCTCTTTTTATTTTAATAGTTTTCCTTAGCCTTGCAGAAGCTTTTTATTTTGATGAAATCCCATTTGTTTATTCTTTCCTTTACGTCCCTTGCTTTAGGGGACATAGCAGTAAAAATGTTGCTGTGTGAAATATCTTAGAATTTCCTGCCTATGTTCTCTTCTAGGACTTTAATGGTATTATGGCTTATATTTAAATCTTTTATCCACCTTGAATTTATTTTTGCATATGGTGTAAGTTGGTGCTTGAGTTTCATTTTTCAAGCCCTTTCTGAGGTGTATCTTCCCAGGACTATATGTTCTGTTACTCCAATTCCCCCAAATATATGGCTACTTTTGAACATGCTGATTTCCTCAAGAGTCCCACTCCTGCCTTTTTCCAGGGCCTTAGGTTTGTGTCCTACGCCTCTGATTTCTTTTTCATGGATCTGTAAACTCTCTATAGTTTGATGTCAAACCTGGTATTAAAACTATGCCAAGGATCCCATCAGTGCTCCGTCAAGAGAGACAGAGGGGGCAGCAGCGTCCAGACCAGTGAGAACACATAAGTTGTGTTCCTTCTTTGCCAGCCTGAGGGAGGAACCAGGAATGGGGCAGCCTCCTGCCAACCTTTATCTCCCACACTGTGCCTATGAGGGTGAGGAAAGTGGAAAACCTAGGAAATTTTGGACAGTTTGGAATTCAGATATTTTTGGTTCTCTTGGTGTTTTAGTTTCTTAACTGGTGTTTAAAGTTCTCAAAGTGATTTTCCCCCATAGGTTGTTGGTTATTTGGTGTTCTGTGTGGGAAAAAGGGCTGGAGCTTCCTACTCTGTCATCTTCCCTACAACACTTTTTCTTTTAGCTCTTTCAGCATGTGTAAGACAGTTGTTTTAAAGTCTTTGTCTGATTCTGAGGTACCTGTTTCTTCATGAATAATTGTTTCAGCCACTTCTTCCTGTAAATAGGCCATATTTCTTTTATGCTTTTATTGTTGAAAATTGAGCATTTGAGTCCTGGTTGGTGTTGCTCAGTGGACTGAGTGTCAGCCTGTGAACTGAAAGGTCACAGGTTTGATTCCCAGCCAGAGAACATGCCTGGGTTGTGGTCTAGGTTCGGGTTGGGGCCATGCAAGCAAGAGGCAACCAAACCCTCTCTTTCTCCCTTCCTTCCTCTCTCTCTGAAAATAAATAAATGAAAATCTAAAGAAAAATTAATGTAAATTACCTAGTGCAGTAATTGCTTTGGATTAAAAAAGGAAAGAAAACTGAGTATTTGAGAAAACAGCTACCTCTTCCAGTCTCTCCTGATTGGCTCTTTTCTGGGGAACCCTAATGTGCAGGGTGTGTTGTGAGCCCTGGGGTGTACCCAAAGTTAGGGCTCAAGGTCTTCCCAGGTCATTTTCTGAGCTATTGACTTTCATAGTTCTGTGTATACCTTTTCAATTCTCTCTCACAGATGCTTTTAAGTTGCTCTATTTTCCAAAAAGTGCTGCTTGAGCTTTTCTTGGATTTAGATGTTCTAGTGCATTCCTTCACACATTTCTTTTCTAGGCCTCTGCATGTCTATAATCCCCGCAGTAGCTTCCATGAACAGTGTCTAGTGTTGCTTTTTTCCATTTTGTCTGAGTTAGGTAAAAGTGGAGGCCAGTTCCCTGGCATCTCCAAGATGGGTTAGAGAATTGCAAAGAAAGTCTGCTCCGCTCTATGCAGTTTGAGGTAGGGAACTGAGAGGTGAACTTCTGCATGCCGTAAGTAAAAATGGCAAGGCATTTAAAAGTCGTTTTGTATGGAGGGGAATGGGAAAAAGCACTCACACCGCCCCTGACAAGACACATGCTTAGAAGAGACCTGACAAGACCTTGTCTCCTCAATCTGAGATGGTCCCCAAATATCATACCTTTTTAAATGTGTCTTTTTCACATTTGCATGTTCTCTTGATTGCTGTAGGTTGCTGTATGTCTTCCGTTTTTCAGAACTCTCATACTTACTTTTGCTAATCTCTAGTGTTTGTCTTTTGTTTTTTTGTTTTTTTTTTTTACTGTTTCATTGGTGGAACAAAGACTTGGGGACTCCTGGCTTACATTCTTACTGATGTCACTCTCTGTCCCTAATTCTTTCAGGAGGCAGGTATGAAAATGAGCTGGAGATTCTTCATGAAGCAGGAGTAAGGTGCCTTTCGTTGGGAGAGCTTTCATGCTGGCAAATCAAGAGACATGTTGTGAGTAAATTAACAAAAAGTCAAGACTCCATGATACATATCGAAGAAAAGATGTTCCCCCAACAACCTAATTCCCCCTGTCAGGTGGGAACGGGAATATTCACGCAGGCTGATGTGGAAGACAGCTGTGTAATGACTCTTATAGAGAATCATTCCAGTATTAATGAAAATCAAGGATTTCCAACAAGGAGAGCTCAGAATTCTTGGATTAAAACATATCTGAATGAGACACAGAATTATCAGGGAAGTTGTAAGCAGATGCTAATGAAAAACAAGTTCTGTGTATTTGTTCCACAGGCTAACATCTTCAGTTGTAATTCTCACCCCGCTAATGATGATACAGCACACAAGAGAGATCACACTCACAGTAAGAAAGATTGTGGTGAGGACATCGCGAAGGTGTCCTCTCTTGTCCAGTTCAGTGTATTCCACACAGGACAGAAAACCTACCAGTGTAATGAATGTGAAAAAGCATTCAGTGACGGCTCCAGTCTTGAGGTCCATCGGCAGGAACACTTGGGAAAGAAGTCCCTTCAGGATACCGGGTACAACTCAATCATTCCTGTTCAACAACACGGTCACACAGGAAAAAAACGCTATTGGTGTCATGAGTGTGGGAAGGGTTTTAGTCAGAGCTCAAACCTTCAGACTCATCAGAGAGTTCACACAGGGGAGAAACCGTATTCGTGCCTAGAGTGTGGTAAGAGCTTTAATCAGACCTCCCACCTTTATGCTCACTTGCCCATTCACACAGGAGAGAAGCCTTATAGATGTGAAAGTTGTGGGAAAGGCTTCAGTCGTAGCACGGATCTGAACATTCATTGCAGAGTTCACACTGGAGAGAAACCTTATAAATGCGAGATCTGTGGAAAGGGCTTCACTCAGAGATCACACCTTCAAGCCCATGAGAGAATCCACACTGGAGAGAAACCCTATAAATGTGCAGATTGTGGTAAGCGCTTCAGTTGTAGTTCGAATCTCCATACCCATCAGAGAGTGCACACTGAAGAGAAACCGTACAAGTGTGAGGAGTGCGGGAAGTGCTTCAGTTTGAGCTTTAATCTCCACAGTCATCAGCGAGTCCACACGGGAGAGAAACCATATAAATGTGACGAGTGCGGTAAAGGCTTTAGCTCAGCCTCAAGTTTCCAGAGCCATCACAGGGTTCACACAGGAGAGAAACCGTTTCGATGCAATGTGTGTGGTAAAGGCTTTAGTCAGAGTTCATATTTTCAAGCCCATCAAAGAGTCCATACTGGAGAAAAACCCTACAAATGTGAGGTGTGTGGGAAGCGCTTCAATTGGAGCTTGAATCTTCACAATCATCAGAGAGTCCACACAGGAGAGAAGCCATATAAATGTGAAGAGTGTGGGAAAGGATTCAGTCAGGCCTCAAATCTTCAAGCTCATCAGAGTGTCCACACTGGGGAGAAGCCATTCAAATGCGATGTGTGTCAGAAGCGATTCAGTCAGAGTTCACATCTTCAAGCCCATCAGAGAGTCCACACTGGAGAGAAACCATATAAATGTGATACCTGTGGTAAGGCCTTCAGCCAGAGGTCAAATCTTCAAGTCCATCAGATCATTCACACTGGGGAGAAACCATTTAAATGTGAGGAGTGTGGGAAAGAATTCAGCTGGAGTGCTGGGCTCAGTGCTCATCAGAGGGTCCACACAGGAGAGAAACCCTATATGTGTCAGCAGTGCGGGAAGGGCTTCAGTCAGGCATCGCATTTTCACACACATCAGAGGGTCCACACGGGAGAGAGACCTTACATATGTGATGTATGTTGCAAGGGCTTCAGCCAGAGATCACATCTTGTATATCATCAGAGAATCCATGCTGGGGGGAATCTATAGAAGTGTGTGAGATAGCCTTTGGTTAGATATCACCTCTGTCCGTTAGAAGGTTTCTGCTGGTAGCTGTGGAAAGTTCCTTCAGAACTCAGATGCTTCGAGGGATTGTGCCAGGAAAGCAGCTCTATGAAATGTGTTTTAAGAACTCAGTTGGAAGATGATTCTTTGTAAACATCAGATTTCACACATAAGAGAAAACTGGTTTTATAAATGTGGTGAGTGGTTAAAGCAGAGTTTTGAATGTCCCAGTTCTAAAGATGAACACAACAGAATCTTACATTTCATTGGAGTCTATGGAGAGGAGGGCTTATAAATGAAGATTATATACAGGATTCTAACAAAAGTACAATGGACAGATGAAATTGATGTCAACTAAAACATAACTTCCACATGTGTGGGGTGTTTTTCACCACTGTTTCTCTACTTTGTAGAACTGCTTGGCATGTACTAGGTGACCAGCAATGACTGAACAAAGTGAAGAAAATCACTAAAGTCAGGACAAATCTAGTCAGTTTCTTACTATAAATTCATTACAGCATACTGGAAAAGAATAATATAATGCTGCCATCCACAATAATACAAACTAATTTCAACAAGACGTGTGAATGGCTCCCATCCCCCATTCAGCCTCATTTCATTGTTCAGTGTATTATCTGTGTGAAAAGTGTACTATTTAATCATTAGTTTGTATTTTATAGACTGAAAAGTACTGTTTTCTTCCCATCTAATTATGGTGAATCTATGTAATTGGAAATTTTGAACTCTAATTCATTAAGGTACAGTTTTACTGTAATACTTTGAAAATGTTAAAAGTAGTTACTAATGACAAAAAATTTTAGTAAACTTGAATTGTTAATAATTGGTTTCTTCTCATTATTTTCTGCAGGCTGAGGTCAGAGTACCTTTTCTATGAAGTCTTTCTTCCATTCGGACCTCTTTAAAGAGTCAGGGGCTTTGCAGACTTCAGGGACATAAATTTTGTCACATTCCACCCTCAATCTTCTTGCTAAAATAAGGGAGGAAGCAGGACAAGAAACTTGATTGAAATTCATTAAATGTAACAATTTAGATTGTCATTTTCACAGCATTCTGTGTTCAACACCTCTTCGGAGAAGTGAATAACATTAGCTGGTCAGTATGTATCAAAATACCCTTTGACCTAGGAATCCTAGTTTAGGAGAGTATAGAAAAAGTGAGATCATACACAAAGATGTTTATATTGAATTTTTAAGAAAAGGAAATAGGTAGCTGTGAAATATTTGAATAAATGCATTCAAATATACAGGCATGAAAAAATGTGATTTAATGCAGAGTAATGGTGGCCTAAGAAGACCTCTGGGTGTCCTCTTAACATTACAACATGTTGGGAAGCTGTATAATTCAGCAAAGGATTCTCTGCTCAATATAAACATGTCTGGGAGCGCTGCACATTGAGATAGGACGTACTGAATGAACAGTGAAGATGGCGGGGTTGGGAAGGTGAAGGCTAGGGACAGAAGCTGTGCCTAGTCTAGCACTTGCTGCAGACCACAGTGGATGCCATAACATTTAAGGATTGGAGTAGAAGCCACTGGGAAAACCACAGGGGCAGAGACCAAAAATTGGACCTGGGTGTCCGGCACACCTTGCGGCTGGGCCCAGGGTTGGGGTCAGGAAAGCAGTGCAGAGGACTGCAGCATTCTACAGCCCACCAACACCAGACAAGGATTTCACAGATTTGGGAACCCACCCAGCCCATCACTGCACCCTGGCTTGTTGGGTACAGAGAGAATGCTGAAAACAACTTTCCATCCAAGTGGGCTGTACCCATTGTGGCCAAGTCCCCTGTGACAACAGAGCTGTGGATGAGTGATCCTGCTTCCCAAGACAACCCCTCCCCCACCATCAAAGATGCAGAGTGGTAGAGGCAGCCAGGTAAACTCAGAGTGGCTTTGCCAGTGGCTTCTGCCTTCCAGGAAGGTGGTACTGGGAACACACAGGAGACCCACAGCCCACCACTTCAACCCACAGGAGTGGTGCCCTGAGACTGAGGTGACTGGGTTGCGGAAGGGGACACCACTTCCTCAGGGAATATGGGGTGTGTTCCCACAGAGATCCCAGAAGCCCCAGCAGTGCAAGTAAGAGAACATGAAAGCTTGTGTTTCAGCACCACCTACAAGAAAACAAAGATTTCTGCATATCAACCTGCTATACAATGAAGTGTCAAATACATGAATTTTCATGCCCACAACTGTCCAGGCAGAGAAATAATTCAAGCACAATAAATAGCCAAGGTAACAAAGGAAAGAAAATATAACATCTCCAGAAAATAAATGTAAAGAAATGGAAGTATGTGATTTTAATGGCAGAGAATTAAAGATTTCAGTTCTGAAAACACTCAACAGGGTGTAAGAGAAAGGCAGTTCAATGAACTCAGAAATAAAAATCAATTAACAAAAGGCATGCTTCACCAAAGAGACTGAAAGTACTAAAAAAAAAAAAAAAAAAATCCAGCACTGAAGAACTCAATAAAAAGATGAAGAATGAACTAGGAAGCTTAGGGAATAGAACAGACCAGGCCCTGGTTGGGTAGGTCAGTTGGTTAGAGCATCACTTAGATACACCAAGTTTGCAGTTTCAGTCCCCAGTAGGGCATGTACAAGGATCAACCAATGAATGCAAAAATTAGTGAAACAACAAATCAGTGTTTCTCTCCCTCCCTTCCCCTCTCTCAAAAAATAAAATCTTTTAAAAAAGCAGGGGAGGATGAGACAGAGCTACCAGAAAAAAACAAAGAAAAAATGGCTATAGGACCCCTAACCACTGTGGCTCAGTGGGTTGGGTGTCATTTTGTAAAGTGTAAGGTCACCAGTTTGATTCCCAGTCAGGGCACATGCCTAGGTTGGGGGATTCAGTCCCCAGCTGGGTTGGGGTGCATGCAAGAAACAACCAACTGATATTTCTCTCTCTCGCTGATGTTTCTCTCCCTCTTCCCCCCTTTTCTCCTCTAAGAATAAATAAAATCTTTTAAAAAGTGGCTATAGATCTTCATATATTAATAATCACCCTAAATGTAAATGGACTGAACTCACCAATTAAAAAGGCTCAGTGCAATGGGATGGATTAAAAAAACAACTATACACTGCATTCAGGAGTCACCTCTCAGCTGCAATAACAAACACAGATTCAGCAACAGAGTGGAAAATGATATTACAAATAGAATCTAGACAAAAGCAAGTGTAGCCATACTTCTATCAGACAAAACAGATTTCAAGATAAAAAAGGTAACAAGAGGAGGACGTTTTATAATGATAGATGAATGGGACAATACACCCTGCCAGTGTGTCTCAGTTGATTGGAGCATCTTCCCAAGAACTGAAGGGCCATGGGTTCAGTCCCTGGTCAGGGCATATACAAGAGGCAACAGATCGATGTTTCTCTCACACTGATGTTTCTCCCTCCCCCCATCTCTGGAATCAATGACTAGAATCTTGGTTAAGGTTTATAAATAAAATAAAAAATAAATGAGACAATGCATCAAGAAGACATGACTTACTAATATATGCACCCAATGTGGGAGCACCAAAATATATAAAGTATATAAAGTAACTACTAGCAGAACTAAGGGGAGAAACTGAGCAAAACAATAAATGATGCCAGGAAAATTGTAAAACTACATGTAAAAGAATTAAACTAGAGTGCTACCTGACACCCACACAAAAATTAACTCTAAATGGGTCAAAGACCTAAACAGAAGGCATGAAAAGCTTACAGACCTTGGTCTTAAAGAGGATTTTAGGAATTTGACCCCAAAGGCAAGGGAAGTAAAAGCTAATACAAATGAATGGGACTATATCAAATTAAAAGGGAGAGACAGCAAAAGAAACCAACATAACAAAGGCAACCAACCCAACGGCAGAAGATTATTTGCAAACAATACCTCCAATAATGGGCTAATATCCAAAGTATATAAAGAACTCATAACAACAACAAATCCCATTAAAAATGGGCAGGGGACCTAAACAGACACTTCTCCCAAGGTTCAAAATGAGAGACCACCTCACACCTACTAGGATGGCTATGATAAATAAGAAAAGAAATAAGGGTTGGAGAGATTGTGGATAAAAAGGAATCCTCATACACTGCTGGTGGGAATGAAAACTGGTACAGCCAGTATGGAAAAACAGTATGGGTCCTCCAAAAATTAAGAACGGAGTTAGCATTTGACCCAGCAATCCTTACTTTGGGTATCTACCAGAAAAATTTGAAAACAGTTATTTGGAAAGACGTATTGCCACTATGTTCCTTACAGTATTATTAACAGAGCTCAACACATGGAAATAACCTCAGTATCCTCTCATAGATGGATAAAAATGTGGTGCATATATACAATGGAATACTAAGCCACAAGGATAAAAATTTCCATTTGCAGTAACACGGATGGATCTTGAGGATATCTTGCCAAGTGGAAGAAGTTCTATGAAAAAGGGCAAGAACCATACGATTTCACTCATGTGGGGTCTAACACAAAGCAACACACGAACAAACAAAAAGACCTCATGGACAGCACTATGGTGGAACAAGACGGGAAGGGGAGTGGCGGTAGGTCAAAGAGGGTAAAGGGGGCCAAATATATGATGACAGGAGGAGACTAAACTTTGGAAGAAAAGCACACAATGCAATGTACAGATGAAGTATTATACATTTGAAACGTTAATAACCAATGTCACCCTCAATAACTTTAATTTTTAAAAAAATGATACAAATCTAAAATGACAAGTGTCATTCATGAGAAAACTAGGTTAGCAACTTCCTGTTATGACCCAAGTAATAGAAGTATGTGTACCTAAGATATGATGTACATAGAGGTAATATGCGGGAAGATACTGACTAATATGCTACCTGGTATTCCCAGCTAGGGTTTTCAATAATATTTAACTTTCTCAAAAATCATTTACAGTGACCATTATTACTAGTAAGCAAATCAAATTTCTGAATAAATGGAAATCCCTTATAGCTAAATCTTACTTTATGTCACATGGCACATATGTCTGTATCACAGATATATTCAGATGGCAAAAAAGTCCGTAACATTTTTTTCCGTAAAATAAAAGACACACTTTTCATTTTGCCCGAGCTCTGGCAAGCCACCCTGGTGGCTGCTAATGACAACACTGATAGTGAAACAAAGCATGTGACACCATGGATCCTATATATCCACTCCCTGGAAGGTAAGGTTCAAGAAAAAAAATTGTGGGAAACTGTCCCCTACCTCCAGGCAACACACACGTTTGAGTAAACCATCCAAGGAAGTAAACCTGAAAACTGTGTAAGTATCTGAGAAGTACGAGGTGGTATCCAAAGTGTACTGGGCCTTAAAAGCTTCACTCAGCCCTGACTGATGTGCCTCAGTGGGTTGGCCATCATCCTGCAAATGGAAAGGTCGCCAATTCTATTCCTGGTCAGGGCACATGCCTGGGTTGTGGGCCTGGTCCCTGGTTGGAGGCATGTGAGAGACAACCAATCGATGTTTCTCTCCTCCTTCTCCCTCTCTTCCCATCTCAGGAAATATAAAAACATTATATATATATATATATATAAATAAAACAAAGCGGCTTAGTTCAACACCCAAAATCCTGTATATGTTTCCCCCTTTTCCCACTTCTTTCTCAGGAATACTTTTAAGATTTTATTTATTTATTTTTAGGGAATGGAAAGGAGAAATGGAGAGAAACATCAATGTGTGGTTGCCTTACATGTGCCGCCTACTGGGAATCGAACCACCAACCCTTTAGTTTGCAGGCCTGTGCTCAACAACTGAGCCACACCAGCCAGGGCTGTTTCTCAGGAAGTTTTAATGAATTAAAAGCAGGTTTCCCTATTTTTATTGTCTGTTCCTGTCACAAAATAAGACAGTGCAAGTTATTCTATTACACAACTAATGATACACTGCACACAGAATATCTTGAGTGATGAGATAAAAACTTGAGCCCTTAACTACTTGAAAAGTGAAGATGAGAAGAGGTCAAGAACTGATTACAAAAACTGTACACTCAAATTGCACAGGGCATGACTTTATGCTTATGATAAGTGATTATTTCCTTGAATTAATTTTTTAAAATTTATTTTTAGAGAGAGGTGAAGGAAGGGAGAAAGACAGAGAGAGAAACATCATTGTGTGGTTGCCTCTTATGCACCCACTACTGGGGACCTGGCCCGCAACCCAGGCACGTGTCCACGCTGAAAATCATACTGGTGACCCTTTGGTGCTGAGGGCGGCACTCAATCCACTGACCCACACCAGCCAGAACTCCTTGAATTAAGTTTTAAAGTTTCTTACAAAAATTCATTTGCTAGTACAATTTATTATTACTAATTGAGGTTGGGCTCGTGAGAATTTTCATATAGTTACCCTATTTTTCATAGCTTTTCCTCTCCCTCAAGTGAGACATTTCTAGGCACCTACTATTTCTTAGGCACTGGTTTGCAGTCATGGTTATTTGGCAGGGAAGACTTCCCGCTTCCATGGAGCTTACATTCTCATACACATTGACTTTGTAAAACTTGTCACTATACCTTTGCTAAGGTCCTGGTGGTCTTTACTTTTAAGCCTCTCTCCTGCGTAGACTTTAGAGAGAGTGAAGGCTCTGACAAACTCATAGTATTGCTCTCATAGGGTTTCTCTGTTGTGCATCCTCTGAAGAACTGTGACATTTTGAAGTAAGCTGGAATACTGGCCACATTCACGCAAGATTTTTCACAATGGAATTCAGATGACTGTAGACAACTAAGATCATGCTGAATTCTTAACACAACATTCTATGGATAATCTCAGCTATTTAGGTTTTCTGATGAAAGGTAGAAGTCTAAGCTCTGAGGAACACTTTTATCACACACCCATCAGGAGTGATGGGCTTACCAATATTATGTACACTCCAATGAACCTGCAAACATAAAGTCTTACTAAAGCCCTTACCACAACCAAAATATTTGTACAGTTTCTACCCAGTATGGACTCTATGATCAGCTTGAAGACGTGAGACCTCACTAAAGCTCTTACCAGACTGTCACATTTATAGGATTTTTCTATATTTGGATCTCCTGATGAGTTTGAAGACCTAAGGTGCGATCAAAGCTCTTGCCACACACAGCCCATTCATAGAGTTTTTACCCAGAGTGATTTCGCTGATGAGCATGAAAATGGGAGTTCTGACTGAAGCTCTTCCCACACACAGCACATTTGTAGGGTTTCTCTCCAGTGTGGACTCACTGATGTGCTTGAAGTCTGCGCATCCAACTGAAGCTCTTCCCACACCCGGCGCATTTATAAGGTTCCTGTCCAGTGTGAACTCACTGATGAACTTGAAGTTTTGAACTCAGTCTGAAGTTCTTCCCACACACAACACATTTGTAGGGATTCTCTCCAGTTGGACTCACTGATGTGAACTCTGACTGACGTCCTCACCACATTCATCACTCCTTTTGCATTTCTCTTCTGTGTGAACACTTTGATGAGTACAGAGCTCTGATCTTAACTCTCGCCCTCCCCAAACTCACTTCATATCTGAGGTTTTACTCCCAGGTACAACTGCTGATGAAGCTCAAGAATGGGGCCAAGTCTGAAGCCTCTTCCATTTTTGGCAGAGGTGTTGTCTTCTGAATGAATTACACTACACAGGAATGATTGCTTCACGAAGTCTTTTAGACAATTCCTGTGGCTATAAGATGTCTCACATTCCGGAAGTCTGGCCAAGATGGAGGTGTAGGTGGACAGGCTGTGCCTCCTCTCACAACCAAGATTGAGGACAACAAAAAATATAGAACCAAAAAAAACCCAAAGAAACAAACTAACAAACCCAACCAGGACAGAGAGAAAACTGCATTGTAAGGGAGTCCAACAACAATTCACCCAGACCAGTAAGAGGGGCGGAGTCTGAGGCCAGCAGAGTTGGGTTGCAGTGGGATAAATCAGTGGCTGGTGGCCCCAGACGCACAATCACCCCAGGTGCACAGGCAGCGGTAGCGGGTTGCCGAACGCAAGGAGGCCAAGTGGGGCGCACAATGTGGCTGACTGCAGACACACGTTCGCGTACAGATAAACCAGGTGAAAAGGGGCAGTGAGGCAGACTGTGTGATGCGGAGCACCAGCGCCAGAAAGTGAAGCCTAAAAGCATTAATTGAGAACGCTTGTAGGGGCTGAGGTGCTGAGAGGGAGTCCCAGACTCACTGGAGACTTCGATGGGGAGACCCATGGGGTCCTGCAGCATGCACAGGCCCACCGACATGGAAATCAAAACCAGAAGGGCCCAATTTGCTAGGGAAAAGTGGTTGAAGGGACTGGAATCTGTGACAGAGCATGGAGCAAGCGCCATTGTTCCCTCTCGGACCCCGCCTCCACATCTAGCATCACAACCCAGCGACTGGGCTGCACTGCCCTGGTGAACGCCTAAGGCTCCGCCCCTCACTATGTAACAGCTGCAATGGGCTCAAACAGGAGAACAGACCAGGGCCCTGGAGCTTATTCATCTCAGCGACCAAGACATAGCCAACCTATCAGAAGCACAGTTCAAAGCACTGGTGATCAGGATGCTCACAGAATTGGTTGATTTTGCTCACAAATTAGATGAACAAATGAAGGCTACAATAAGTGAAATGAAGAAAAACACACAGGGAACCAATAATGATAGGAGGAAAACTGGAACTCAAATCAATGGAGTGGACCAGAAGGAAGGAAGAAACAAACAAACAAACAGAAAACAAGGAAGAAACAAGAATTCAAAAAAATGAGGAGAGGCTTAGGAACCTCCAGGGCATCTTTAAACGTCCCACCATCCGAATTATAGGGGTACCAGAGGGGAAGAGGAAGAGCATCCAGTGGAAAACTTATTTGAACAAATAATAAAGGAGAACTTCCCCAATCTGGCAAAGGAAATAGTCTTCCAGGAAGTCCAGGAAGCTCAGAGAATCCCAAAGAAGTTGGACCCAAGGAGGAACACACCAAGGCACATCATAATTGCATTAGCCAAGATTAAAATGAAGAAAAGAATTCTAGAAGCAGCAAGGGATAAAGGCAGAGTCACCTACAAAGGAGTTCCCATCAGACTGTCGGCTGATTTCTCAAAAGAGACCTTCCAGGCAAGAAGGGGCTGGAAGAAGTATTCCAAGTTACGAAAGGCAAGGACCTGCATCCAAGATTGCTCTATCCAGCAAAGCTGTCATTTAGAACGGAAGGGAAGATAAAGCACTTCTCAGATAAGGTCAAGTTAAAGGAGTTCATCATCACCAAGCCCTTATTATATGAAATGTTAAAGGGACTTATCTAAGAAAAAGAAGATCAAAAATAGGACAGTAAAGACAGCAAACTCAGTTATTAACAACCACACCTAAAACAAGAGCAAACTAAGCAAACAACTAGACCAGGAGTAGGAACACAGAAATGGAGATGACATGGAGGGTTTGTAACAGGGGAGTGGGAGGAGGAGAGAGGGGGAAAAGGTACAGAGAATAAGTAGCATAGACAGTAAGTAGAAAATAGACACGGGGAGGGCAAGAATAGTATGGGAAAAGTAGAAGCTAAAGAACTTATGAAACATGGACATGAACTAAAGGGGGGGATGTGGGTGGGACAGGGTGTGCAGGGTGGAGGGGAATGAGGGGGGAGAAATGGGACAACTGTAGCATAATCAATAAAATATAATTTAAGAAAAAGTTATAGCATGGAACAAAAATAGTATAGGAAACATAGAAGCCAAAGAACTTATATGTACGACTCATGGACATGAACTGAAAGGGGGGGATGCGGGTGGGAGGGGGTGTGCAGGGTGGAGGGGAATAAAGGGGATAAAAATGGGACAACTGTAATAGCATAATCAATAAAATATATTTTAAAAAAATAAAAAAATAAAAGTGATATAAGAAAAAAAAGACGTCTCACATTCCCGCACTTCCTGATCATCACTGTGGAGACCAGAGGTCCTTCCCCTGACACAGTGCTCACACTTGCACAGTTTACATCTGTGGATACCAGGCTGACACCTACTCTGATCATTCTGTGACTCTCTCAGATACACCTTCTTCTGGCAATTGTGGATGGTCTTCATGGGAAAGTCTCCTTTTTTTATACTATTGAAACTTTGAACTTCCCCTTGAATCTTTATTACATCTTTCCCACCTTCTGAAACCTGAGTAGATTCTCCTGCACACAAATGACAGGAGGAATCCCCTTCCCTTGGCAAATCCGACTTCTTGCCTCGCAGGTTTATTAGCAAGTCTTGATTTCTGGTTAACTTAATCAGAAGTTGGTCCCATATTTGCCAGCACAAAAAGTCTTCATGTAAAAGGTACCTTAATGCAACTTCTTGAAGGGTTGGTATCTCACTTTGGTTCCAGTGTCCTGGAAAGATAAGGTGAATTCAAACATGACAAGAAAAACAACAAATGTCTGCTCAGACATAAAAAATATGTCACAGGTCAACCACCCTGGGAGACCTTGTTCAATCAGCTTGGCTTTCACCATAGGCTTTCTCATGCCTAAAGAAACAAGGAGGTGAGGAGTAGGCTCCTGTCCACTAAGTGACTCATTTGGAACTATACCAAGACTTATATGTATGAGATCAAAAGAGGAAATACGTAACTATAGACAAGGTGATGCTCTCAGCAAAATGGTGAATGTTCTAAGTGGAAAAAACTAGAAACCTCATACCCATGACTGACATCTTTTGGGAGAGTAAAATGTCCCATGATAGTTGCTGCCACTTAGTTTGGTTGAATTTTCTGAGGAAGACCAATGACTAACAATGTCTTTCAGGCCTCGTACACTAGATATGCATTTACACATATGAAAAGATGTCATGTTAACCAGCATTCAGGATGGTCCCCAATGATCCTGTCTGCTGACGTCCATATGGTAACAAATGCCTTTGCATAACGTATCAAGATTAGTCAGGGAAGACAAGAGCATGTGGCAAAAGTGCCCTTGCCAGGAGGCTCAGTTGGTTGCAGCATCATCCCACACACCGAGAGGCTGCAGGATGGATTGCCAGTCAGCGTATGTACCAGAGGCAACAGAACGATGTTTCTCTCTCTCTCCCAAAAATCAATAAACATATCCTCTCGGGAGGATTTTAAAAATCTCCGGAAGTGCGAGTACATCACTTCCAAAGTTAGGTCATCAAAGACATTGTGGTTCTGCCTTCTACTCTCTTGCATGGAAGAAACTAGCTGACACGCAATGCTTTGAGGACAGCCAGGAAGCCCACAGGACAGACCCACTGGCAAGGAACTGAGGCCTTCTGCCAACACCCATGTGAATGAGTCTATCCTGGAAGCCAATACTTCAGTGCCAATAAGCCTGCAAAGACATGAAGCTCTCATGGACTCCTTGACATCACTTTGATGAGATCCTGATCCACAATCCACCCAGCTAAGCTGCCTCCAGATTCCTGACTCACAGAAGTATAAATACATCCTTACTGGAAGCTGCTACATTTAAGAGTAGTTTGTTATACAAGTATAAATAGACACTGAAAGTACCATAAAAATTATAATTAGGTCAGGCATTCATCAGATGGGTAACTATGTTCTGAAATAACCCTTGAGCCATACTGTTTTTTCCTCCACTTTTGGGCTGTATCCAGAAAGAGTGAAGTCAGCGAGACCCATCTAGCACCATTCTATCTGCGCGCTTGTTTATGAAACTCCTGGATGGAGACAAAACCCTGTAGTGTGAGCATCTGTGCAGTGTAACAAGGATATCCACAACGGGTGGATCAGGGCAATTGGATGGACGGACAAAATGCAAAATCTGGGGCTGTTCAGATGTTGCCAAAAGAGCTTTAAAGAAGGGAGATGTAGGTACATACGCTATAAGATTTGTTCGGTTTCCTGAGGAGTGTGAGTTACAGAGGTGCATCCATGAGTCACAGCTCATCAAATGGAATGTTTGAGATGTGTGTCTATGTTACCTCAATGAAAAGAATTGAAATATAAAGTTGTTTCACTCCCTGAACACTCAAGAAGGTACACTGCAGTTTTCTGCATATATTTCAATAAAAGGGTGGCATAAAATGCAAAATAAAAGATTTATTCAACTAGACAAAACAGCCCTGACCGGGTGGCTCAGTAGGCTAGAGTGTTGTCCCAATATGAATGTTGAGGGTTTACCCCCAGTGAGGGAACATACAAGAATTAACCACTGAATAGATACATAATTAGAACAACAAATCAATGTCTGTCTCTCTGCTTCTCAAATCAACAAATAAATAAATAACAACAAAACAACAGCAAAATTTTCTTCCTTTAAAACAAAGAAACAAAAACAACATGCCCAGGCTAGGTGGCTCAGATGGTTGGAGTGATGTCTCGTAACTGAAAAGTTGTTGGTTTAATTCCCAGTCAGAGCACATACCAGGTTTGAGGGATTAGTCCTCAAATCCTACTCCAGGTGTGGACGGGATGCCACTGATGTACACTACCTCTATTATCGGTGTTCTCTCGTTAAAAGCAATGTCTTTGCATGAGGACCAAAAAAAAAAAAAAGGAAAGAAAAAAGGCAAAGCACATGGAAAGCTCCCTAGAAAGAAAAAAACAGACACCAGTTGTAACTGGGTTTGTAATTCCCAAGGAAGGCACACCTGTAGATAAAAAGGGGAGCGAATCAAACAAAACTGACATCCAGTCTTCCTGACTGCCGGGAAACTTCGAGCACCATGAAGACACAAGAACAGAAGTGACAAAAGGACAGAAAACTTTCCCCCATTATTCACAACAGGCAGAGTCAGCTACATTTTCCTAGGGATTTTGTCTGATTTAGTTCTTGATTTTTGGTACTTATACCCAATAGGGTGAGTATCATGACTGTATTTTAGGCTGGGTTTACCTGAGGGATATTCATAGTAAACATAAGTGTAGGAAGAAGGGAGTGAAGAAAGGCACAATGAGGGAAG
>PVKU01013346.1:0-29441 GCA_004027475.1 Anoura caudifer | reverse complement strand
ATGTGCCTTGGTGTGTTCCTCCTTGGGTCCAACTTCTTTGGGACTCTCTGAGCTTCCTGGACTTCCTGGAAGTCTATTTCCTTTGCCAGATTGGGGAAGTTCTCCTTTATTATTTGTTCAAATAAGTTTTCCACTTGTTGCTCTTCCTCTTCCCCTTCTGGTACCCCTATAATTTGGATGTTGGGACATTTAAAGATGTTCTGGAGGTTCCTAAGCCCCTCCTCATTTTTTTGAAGTTGTGTTTCTTCACTCTTTTCTGTTTGGTTGTTTCTTTCTTCCTTCTGTTCCACTCCATTGATTTGAGTCCCAGTTTTCCTCCCATCACTATTGGTTACCTGTGCAGTTTCCTTCATTTCACTTATTGTAGCCTTCATTTGTTCATCTAATTTGCGACCAAAATTAGCCAATTCTGTGAGCATCCTGATCACCAAGGCTTTGAACTGTGCATCTGACAGATTGGCTATCTCTTGGTCGCTTAGATGAATTGGCTCTGGGGCTTTGATCTGTTCTCCCATTTGAGCCTTTTTTTTTTTGGTCTGGTTGCAGCTATTACATAGTGGGGGGCGAAGCCTTAGGTGTTCCCCAGGGCAGGGCAGCCCAGTTGCTGGGTTGTGATTTTGTATGTGGGGGCGGGGTCCAAGAGGGAACAATGGCACTTGCTCCATTCTCTCTCATATTTCAGTCCCTTCCACTGCTTCTCCCAAGCAAATTGGGCCCTTCTGGTGCTGATTTCCATGTGGGTGTGCTTGTGTACATTCTAGGACCCTGTGGGTCTCGCCAACAGACTCTCCTGTGAGGCTGGGAGTCTCTCCTGGCACCTCAACCCCCACAAGTGTTTTCAATTGGTATTTTTAGGTTTTATTTCCTGGCACTGGGCCCCTGGGTTGTGAGGTCTGTCCTGCTCTCCATTCTTGCCTGGATTATCTGCATGTGAATGTGGGACCGCCTGGCCAGCCAGCTGCCTTGCGCGGCCTCACTGGGTCTGCCCATTGCCACCCAGTTCCCGGGGTCCACTAGCTGCCGTCTGTACACCTGGGACCTGCCAGCCACTGTCTGTGCACTCGGGTCCACCAATCTCCACTTTTCCTGCCATGACTCCGCCCCTCTTACCGGTCTGGATGAATGGTTGTTGGACTTCGGTACAGTTCAATTTTCTATGAGTTCTGGTTGTTTTCTTGTTTCTAAATCTTTGTTATCCTTAATTTTGGTTGTGCAAGGAGGCACAATGTGTCCACCCATGCCTCCATCTTGGTTGGAAGTCTTGCTCATCCTTTCTTAGAATACTTTTAAAAGACCTGCAGAAAATTTTATTGCATAGCACACTATTCAGGGCACAGAAATTGGGAACTGCAAATATGTGCCATTGGAGAAATCTTACAAATGCTGCATTTAAGATTTTGCTAAACACAGACTTTGGGCCAAGATGGAGGCATAGGTAGATACACTTTTCTTCCTTGCACAATCAAAGGAAGGATAATAACAAATAAAAAAAAAAAACCCCAGAACTGTCAGGAAATCAAACTGTATGGAAGTCTGATAAGCAAGGCATTAAAGAAGAAACATTCATGCAACGAAGTGGGTTGCCCCACCCCAGTGAATACCTAAGGCTCTGCCCCTTACAATATAACAGGTATGCTGAGACAAAGAAAAAATGGCCAAATGAAAGAATAGATCAAAGCTCCAGAAAAAGAACTAAGCAACAAGTATATAGCCAACCTATCATATGCAGAGTTCAAAACACTGGTAATCAGGTTGCTAACAGAAATGATTGAGTACAGGTGCAAAATAAAAGAAGTAAAGGCTATACAAAGTGAAATAAAGCAAAATATACAGAGAACCAACAGTGAAGGGAAGGAAACTGGGACTCAAATCAACTATTTGGAACAGAAGGAAGAAATAAACATCCAAGTGGAACAGAATGAAGCAACAAGAATTCAGAAAAATGAGGAGAGTCAGAGGAACCTCTGGGACAACTTTAAACATTCCAACACCTGAATCACAAGGGTGCCAGAAGGAGAAGAGGAAGAGCAAGAAATTGCAAACTTATTTGAACAAACAATGAAGGAAAACTTCCTCAATCTGGCAAAGGAAATAAACATGCAAGTCCAGTAAGCTCAGAGAGTCCCAAAGAAGTTGGACCCAAGGAGGAACACACCAAGACACCTCATAATCAAATTATCCAAGATTAAAGGTAAAGAGAAAATCTTAAAAGCAGCAAGAGAAAAGCAGAGAGTCACCTACAAAGGAGTTCACATAAGACTATCAGTTGATTTCTCAAAAGAATCCTTGCAGGCAAGAAGGGGCTGGAAAGAAGTATTCCAAGTCATGAAAGGCAAGGACCTACATCCAAGATACTCTATCCAGCAAAGCTCTCATTTAGAATGGAAGGGCAGATACAGTGCTTCCCAAACAAGGTAAAGCTAAAGGAGTTTAACATCACCAAGCTCTTATTATATGAAATGTTAAAGGGACTTTTCTAAGAAAGAGAGGATCAAAACTAAGAACAGTAAAATGATGACAAATTGGACCTAAAAACAAAAACAAAGTAAGCAAACAATTAGAACAGGAACAGATTCACAGAAATGGAGATTACATGAAGAGTTATCAAGGAGGAGGGGGAGGGAGAGAATGGAGGAAAAGGTACAGGGAATAAGAAGCATAATTGTAGGTACAAATTAGAGGGAGGTTAAGAACAGTATAGTAAATGGAGAAGCCAAAGAAATTATATGTATGACCCATGGACATGAACTAATTGGGGTGAGGAGAGAATGATGGACAGAGGGGGCATACAGCACAGAGGGGGATGAAGGGGAGAAAAAATGGGACAATTATAAGAGCCTAATCAATAAAATATACTTAAAAAAAAGAATTTGCTAAATACATTTTTTTACAGTTTGTTTCTTTTCAAAAATTGAAGTTACAGCTAAGAGTTCACTACATACAATGGAGCATTTTAGGAATGTTAGAGGTCAGATAATATTATGAATGATACAAAGGAAAAAAGCCATAATTCTTGCCGACTACATATTGTATTGCTTTCGAAAGCAACTGTACATGTAATCAATTCATAGTTAAGTACTACTACTAATCTGTTTTAGGAGAGCAAATGTCTTTCAAGGTTTCAAGTTCCTCTATAAGCTTCTTGTTCTGAACTTCCAGCACTGCAACTCGGCTCTCCAGGCATTTTACATATTCTTTCTTTCGACGTCGACATTCTTTAGCAGCTTCCCTGAAAAAAAAAAAAAAGAAGCAAAAGGGCAAACAAAACAATTTTTGCATGCTATTGACCGAACAGACTGAAGCGAGCTTGGTATATGTGATCATGGTTGCATTCCAAATTTGGAACAACACTCCCCACTCAATTTCAAACACTAAGCCAAACTGGATTCTTAAGGGTCACAAGTGTCCCTTCCATATGTCCACATGGCAATTAGTAGAATTGCTGCATCTCCTGCCTTGATTTGAGTTCACAGTAAACAAGGTCCAACTCAAAGACAGTTACTCTGCTTTATGGCAATAAAGATCTTTAAGGGCCTTGAGTTCCTCAATGAGAGTCTTGTTTTGGTTTTCAAGCACAGCCACACGATTTTCAAGACATGTGACATATTCTTTCTTCTTCCTGCGACACTCCCGGGCAGCTTCCCTGCAACCAACACAAGGCAAATGACTCAGGAACGACCTCCCAGCACAGTCCAGAGGGGCTCCGTGAACTTTGGCCCCCCAAACTCAATAGCTAATCAATCCTAGATAAGGTCTGCACAAAGCCACACAACAAATGTACCCAAGCCCATGCCTTTTTGTAAGGTGACTCTAAGACAACAGGAATGATTTGGGAGCAGAGTCCATTTGCCCAGCATTCATCATAAATGGTGTTTCCATAGGGCACACATTCCACGATAGCAGTGACCAGAATGGTTTTCAATAATCTAAAACATTAGAACCACATTTTCAAGTGGAATTTCTACAAAAACATTTACAGATCCTTTTGAAACTCTTAGTTATTTTTGTCCACCAAAAGCCCTACGTTCCATCATAATGAGTTAACTTTATTTCATCAAGAATGTTTACAAAAACTGATCTCCAGAGACCTTAAATGTCAATAGAGATTTTCATTCTTCAAGACTAAATCACAGTGAAACAAATAAATTGATCAGGACTGTAAGACAGTTGTTGGCTGGGAACACAACATGGATAAAAATAACAATAAATGAATCATAAATCATGCATATTTTCATAAACCAAAATGAAATGGATGCTACTTCTGAAAATTAAAGATGGAAAGAAGGAGGGTACAAGATACAATACTGAATGGTTCAGACAATTGAAATCCAGGAATGTGAAAATACCAGGAAAATCATGAAAAGAAAGCTACTTAATTACTCAAGGCTGTTCTCTCATCATAGGCATTTACTATCCAATCTGCTGAATTTTAACACACTGTAGGCATACCCAAAGGAAAGAACAGACCAGCAGCCAAAGCAACAGACAAATAAAATGATGAGCCACAGTCATTTTCATACATCACCCCACCAAAAGAAACACAATGAATACAGCCAACATTTTCTCTCTTCTTTCTTTCTGGGTGGGAGAGGTTGGCAACTACATCATTTAATTCCTCTGTAGACTGTATTCTTCTAACAGTTTTATTTTGGAGTTTTCAATTCAGAAACACTGCCTTAGGTATATCTTTCATGCCAAGAAATCCTACATTGAAAGATAATTCAGGCCCTGGCTGGGTAGCTCAGTTGGTTGGAGCATTGTCCTGTTACTCCAAGGTTGCAGGTTCAATCCCTGGTCAGGGCATATACAAGAATCAACCTATAAATGCATAAATAAGTAGAACAACAAATTAGTGTTTCTCTCTCTCTCTCTCACCTCCTCTCTCTCTAAAATCAATAAATTTTTAAAAATAATTCAACTATATTTAATAAAAGTTGTGTTGAATATCTTAATACCAATTTACTACCGTTGCAAGTCTGAACTATCAGTGAGCGTACAACAGATCTGGCCAATTCTGTTTTATTTTTAGGATAGTCGACTCTCACCAAAAACTGATTATGTGTTTTTCCCTGCAGGAAGCAAGAGTCAGCAGAAATAGACCCTGAAATGCTAATAAACTGCAGAAAAAGATCAACCCCTATTTCCTAGCCAAGAACAATGCACTCACCCTGTGAACCCACAAAGTTCTCAGACTTCTCAACTCCTTAAAGAAGTAACAATGTATAAGTGAATTGAATCTGATAAGTACTGATTAACTTAATCTAATGATGCATGGGAAAAAGCTAAGAATAAATCCAAGGACACTTATAAAACATTCCAGTTTGGGAACAGAATTCAACTATTCCACAAAGGAACTAAAATATACATTTAATGAATACCAAGGTTTTCATAATTAAATCATTATATTAAATGATTTAATTTAATAGGAAGGAAGATAGTTATTTTATAAAACAAGTCACCATTAAATGAAATTTTAAGTATCTAATAGCAGTGTTATGGGCTATTTAACTTTAAAAGGTTTTTTTTGTCCAAGGTGTACTATGTACTGTAAACACCCATACTTGGTGTTTCACACATGTGCATGTGCTGCTACCAGAGTCAAATGTTCCAAGCACAAAGCTTTAACTGAAGGCACACTCCTAAGAACTTAACTTGTCAGCTATAGAAAATGCCTGTTTGTTCTATTAATAGTTAGAGCTCAGTTTTCAGGCCTTGCATTTGTCTGGATATATCTTCAGCATGGAGAGAAAAATACATGGCAAACAGGAAAAGCTGACAGGGCTGTAAAGAAAGAAAAACTGTGGCCAGATTGGTAGAAATATAATTAAATATCCATTATAAGTGGTAGACAAAGAAAGAATAAAAAGAAAAAAGGTATAAAAGATCTTTCACGTTATTGAGTGAAACCTACATTCTTTCCATAAAGTTGAATCTGAAGCTCATGCTGAGGTCTTTTGGGGGTGACTCTGGTATTAGTGTAGTGGACAGGCTCTCGAATAGAGACTGGCTGGTTGCATATCCAGGTTCAGTCTAGTTTGCACTGTGGGATATTAACCAACTCATGTAAAGTCTCTGAACCTCAGTTCCTACCTGTAAGGTAAGGATAATAGCCAGGCCTATTCTCATGTGAAAGTTATGTGACAGTTTTGTAAACAGTAGAGACAACGCACTTAAAATGTGCATATGGTACTCACTCAACAGATATTGAGCAACATAATAGCCATTCATTTTCTGCTTTTCTCTTGTCTTGCTTCAAAACTGAGATTTGAAAAGCTAAAACAGACTCTTCTCAGAATCCCTTGAAGCTAGGGATTCTACTAGCTATTTCTAGTCAATGAAATGTGGGTAAAAGTTGCTGGCAGAGCCTTCCAGGAAGTTTTTAGAATGATCAGACTCAACTAGCCCCTGCTTTAAGCTTCAGTTCTCTCCTCTGACTGACTGATGAAATGGCTGGAGGGGAGGCAGCCACACTGCGACCACAGGAACAACCATTGCACACCGGAGATGGCAGGGCAGGGGGGAGGAGCCTGGATCCTGAATGACACTGTGGGGCTTTTGTTCTGGCTGCATGTACCTCTGGACCCACAATGTGAGATCAAATACCACCTATGCCCTGACCAGCGTGGCTCAGTTGGTTGAGCATCACCTTGCAAAGCAAAAGGTCACTGGTTTCCAGTCAGGGCACATGCCTGGGTTGCAGTCCAGGTCCAAGTTGGGGGTGTGTGAGAGGCAACAGATTGATGTTTCTCTCCCTCTCTTTCTCCCTCTCTTCCCTCACTCCCTAAAAATAAATAAATAATAAATAAATAAATAAATAAATAAATAAATAAATAAATAAAATATTTTAAAAAATACCACCTGCAAGGTTAAGCCTCCATTCCCTTTGGTTATTTAGAGTCCAAACATAAATGCTATCCAATAGTTATTACCAAATTATTTTTTAAATCCCAATATATTATAATTTTTTTTCCCACAGGGAGAACTCATATGTATGTATAGGTAGCTGTGGGGCACCTTTTACAGGAACCCACTGCCTAATGTTTTATCTATTTCATTTGGTAGTTCTGACAACATTTTTAAACCTAAAAATAAAGGTATAAAATGACACCAGGGAGATAACATGGCTAAACTGCCAGTTCTTCCTTTTTTATTTTCTTTGGGAAAATAAGACCTCAATAAAGAATTCTACATTATCATCACACTTTACATTATAAACTGAACTTCACAATGTGCATTCTGTGACCAGCAATTATATTTGTAGCTCTGGGGATCTCTGAAGTGCAGATTTAAAGTACCCACAATCCTCCATCTGATCAAAGTTAGGGATCTTCGATGACAAGATCTCCACACACCAACTGTGATCCTCTGTGAGCCCTGACCATTCAGCCCCTTCAGACTTTCTGAGCAAAATGCTGGTGGTGCGAAAGGTGAATCCAGCAGGACTTACAACCTGGCACAACCACTGATAAAGATGTGTGTATCTAATGGTCCTATTGCTCGTAATCTGTCAAGTTCCACAGGGTACAAAACTCCATCTAGTGATTTGTGATAACTAATAAGCCTGGGAACTGCAGCAAACATACGAAGTACTATAATGCATCAAACTGACATTTAAAAGACTATTAGTAAACTGAATATAGCTGCTACTGCTTCATACTCAGTTACAAAGGACAGTGATGAACTTATTTCTGAATTTGAGTCTTTTTTTAATTGTTCTTCAATTACAGTTGTCCCCATTTTCCTCCCATTATGCTCTCACACCCTACCCACACCCACGTCCCCCATACAATCCTCCCCCAACTCCTGTTGTCTTTGTCCATGGGTCCTTTATACATGTTCCTTGATGATCCTTCTCCTTTCCCTGTTTTCGCCCTCCCTCTTCCACTCTGTTGAATGTCAGTTTGTTCTTTATCACAATGTCTCTGGTTATATTTTGCTTGCTTGTTTGTTTTGATGTTTAGGTTCCGCTGACAGGAGATCATATGGTATTTGTCTTTTACCACCTGGCTTATTTCACTTAGCATAATATTCTCCAGTTCCATTCATGCTGCCATGAAGGGTAGGAGTTCCCTCTTTCTGCTGCATAATATTCCACTGTGTAAATGTACCACAGATTTTTGATCCATTCATTTACAGATGGGCACTTAGGCTGTTTCCAGCACTTGCCTATTATAAATAACACTGCTCTAAACATTGGAGTGCATAAGTTCTTTTCAATTAGTGTTTCAGGGTTCTTAGGGTGTAATCCCAGCAGTGGAATCACTGGGTCAAAAGGCAGTTCCATTTTTTATTTTTTGAGGAAGTTCCATACTGTTTTCCACAGGGGCTGTACCAGTCTCCATTCCCACCAACAGTGTGTGAGGGTTCCCTTTTCTCCATATCCTCTCCAACATTTGTTGCTTCTTGCTTTGTTTATGATGGCCATTCTGACTGGTGTGAGGTGGTATCTCATTGTGGTTTTAATTTGCATCTCTCTGATGGCTAGTGATGCTTAGCCTCCTTTCATATGTCTCTGGGCCTTCTGTATGTCCTCCTTGGAGAAGTGTCTGTTCAGGTTCTTTGCCCATCTTTTAATTGGAGTTTGTCTTCCTGGTGTGGAATCCTGTGAGTTCTTTAAATGTTTTGGAGATCAAACCCTTGTCTGAGATATCATTGGCAATTATGTTTTCCCATACAGTTGGTTCCCTTTTCATTTTGCTGATGTTTTCTTCAGCTGTGCAGAAGCTTTTAATTTGAAAAAGTTCCATTTGTTTATTCTTTCCTTTATGTCCCTTACTCTAGGGACATTTCAGTGAAAATATTGTTGCATGGAATATCTGAAATTTCCTGCCTATATTCTCCTTTAGGACTTTTATGGTGTCATGACTTAGATTTAAATCTTTTATGCACCTTGAAGTTATTTTTGTGTATGGTGTGAGTTGGTGATTTTCATTTTTTTTTTTTTTGCATGTAGCTGTCCAGATTGCCCAACACCATTTGTTGAAGAGGCTATTTTTACTCCAGTTTATGCTTCTGCCCCCTTTGTCGAATATTAATTGATCATAGAAACTTGGGTTTATTTCTGGGCTCTCTAATCTGTTCCATTGTTCTATGTGTCTGTTCTTATGTCATTACCAGACTGTTTTGATTACAGTAGCTTTGTAATATAGTTTGATATCAGGTATTGTGATCCCTCCTACTTTGTTCTTGTTTCTCAAAATTGCTGAGGCTATTTGGGGTCATTTATGGTTCCATATAAATTTTTGAAATGTTTGTTCTATATCTGTAAAATATGTCATTGGTATTTTAATAGGTATTGCATTGAATCTATAAATTGCTTTGGGTAGTATGGCCATTTTGATTATGTGAATTCTTCCAATCCATGAACATGGTACATGCTTCCATTTGTTTGTGTCCTCCTTAATTTCTTTCTTCAGTGTGTGTAGTTTTCTGAGTACAGGTCTTTTAGCTCCTTGGTTAGGTTTATTCCTAGGTACTTTATTTTTCTTGTTGCTATATCAAATGGGATTTTTTAAATGATTTCTGTTTCTGATATTTCATTGTTGATGTACAAAAATGTCTTTGATTTCTGAATATTGACTTTGTATTCTGCTGTTTTGCCAAATTCACTTATAGGTCAAGTAGTTTTTTGGTGGAGTCTTTAGGGTTTTCTATGTACAGTATCATGTCATCTGCCAACAATGAGTTTTACTTTCTCCTTTCCAATTTGGATGCCTTTTATTTCTCTTTCTTGTCTGATCACTGAGGCTAGACTTCCAATACTATGTTGAATAGAAGTGGTAAAAGCAGACACCCTTCTCTCATTCTTAATCTTAGTGGGAAAGCTTTTAATTTTTGCCCATTGAGTATGATGTTGGCTGTTGCTTTCTCATATATGGCCTTTTTTACCTTGAAGTATGCTCCCTCTACTCCCACTTTGCTCAGTGTTTTTTATCTTAAATGTTTTTTCTGCATCTACTGATAAGATCATGTGATTTTTGTCTTTCCTTTTCTTTATGTCATGTATTACCTTTATTGATTTGTGAATATTGTGCCATCCTTTCATTCCTGGTATGCATCCCACTTCATCATAGTGTACAATGTTTTTAATGTATTGCTGTATCCAGTTTGCCAAAATTTTGTTGAGGATTTTAGCATCTATATTCATCAGTGATATTGGCCTCTAATTTTCTTTTTTAGTTGTGTCTTTATCTGGTTTTAGGATTAGGATGGTGCTGGCCTCATAAAAGGAGCTGGGGAGGATTCCCTTGTCTTGTATGTTTTGGAATAGTCTGACAAGGATAAGAGTTAGCTCTTCCTTAAATGTTTTGTAAAACTCTCCTGTGGAACCATCTGGTCCAGGACTTTTGTGTGCTGGGAGTTTTTTGATTACTGCTTCTATTTCACCAGCTGTTATCAGTCTGTTCAGGTTTTCTGCTTCTTCTTGATTCAGTTTTGGAAGAATATTTTTTCTAGAAATGTGTCCATTTCACCTAGGTTTTCAAATTTCTTGGCATATAGGCATTCATAGTAATTTCTTACAATGCTTTGTATATCTGAGGTGTCAGTTGTAATGTCTCCTTTTTCATTTCTGATTTTATTTGTTTGGGTCATCTCTACTTTTTTCTTGATAAGTCTGTGTAAAGGCTTCTCAATTTTGTTTATCTTTGCAAAAAACCAGCTCCTGGATTTACTGATGCTTAGAATTGTTCTTTTAGTCTCTATGTCATTTAATATTGCTCTGATCTTTGTTATTTCCTCCCTTTTACTTGCTCTGGGCTTTGCTTGTTGTTCTCTAGTTCTTATGGATGTAGGGTTAGGTTATTTATTTGAAATGTTTCTATCCTTTTTAGGTAGCCTTGTATTGCTATGAACTTCCCTCTCAGAGCTGCCTTCACTGTGTCCTGTAGGTTTTGGACTGTTGTGAGTTCATTTCCATTTGTTTCCAGATACGTTTTGATTTCTTCCTTGATCTCATTATCACCCCATTCATTGTTTAATAGCATGCTATTAATTCACCATGAATTTGAGTGTTTTTGATTTTTTACCTTGAGGTTGGTTTCTAGCCTCAGTCCCATATGGTCTGAGAAAATGCTTGATATGATTTCAATTTTCTTGAATTTGTTGAGGCTATCATGTGGTCTATTGTTGGAAATGGTCCATGTGCATTTGAAAAGAATATGTATTTTGCTTCTTTGGGATGCAAGGTTCTGTATATATCAGTCCATGTGGTTTAGGGCATTGTTCAATGCTGCAATATCCTTGCTGATATTTTGTTTGGAAGATTTTTCCACTGTTGACAGTGGGTTGTTAAAATCCCCTCCTATAATTGTGTTGCTTATATATCTTTCTTGAAGTCCTCCAACATTTTCCTTATGTATTTGCGTGCTCCTGTGTTGGGTGCATATGTTTACAATGTTTATGTCTTCTTCACGGATCTGATGGATTCTTCCCTTCAGAATTTTGAAGTGTCCTTCTGTGTCTCTTTTTTGGCCTTTGTTTTGAAGTCTATTTTGTCTGATATGAGTATTGCTACCCCAGGATTTTTCCCTGCCCATTTGCTTGGAATATTTTTTTCCAGCCCTTCACTTTCAGCCTGTGTAGGTCTTTTGTTCTGAGGTGGGTGTCTTGTAGGCAGTATATGTGTGGGTCATGATTTCTTATCCATTCAGCTACCCTAAGTCTTTTGATGGGAGCATTTATCCATTTACATTTAAGGTTATTATTGATAGGTACTTTTTTCATTTTACCCCCTTTGTACCTATGTTCCTCTCTCTCTCTCACTCTTTTCCTTCCTCTTCTTATAGCAGTCCCTTTAGAATATCTTGCATTGCTGGTTTGGTGGAGATGTATTCAGTCAGCCTTCTTTTGTCTGGGAAACTCCTGGGAAATTTGGCTTTCCATTTTAATTGAGAGCCTTGCTGGGTAGAGTAGTCTTGGTCACAGGCCTTTGCTTTTCATTAGTTGGAATATTTCTTTCCATTCTCTCCGGGATTGGAGTGTTTCTGTTGAGAAATCAGCTGCTAGCCTTATTGGAGTTCCCTTTGTATGTTACTTCTTGTTTCTCCGTTGCTACTTTTAAGATTATCTTTTTGTCTTTAAAAGTTGGCATTTTAATTATGATGTGTCTTGGAGTAGGCCTCTTTGGGTTCATCTTGATTGGGACTCTCTGTGCCTCCTGCACTTGCATGTTTTTTCCCTTTCCAGGTTTGGAAAGTTTTCTGTCATTTTTTTTTTAAACAGGGTTTCTATCACTTGTTCTTTTTCTTCTCCTTCTGGTATTCTTATGATTCAAGTGTTGTTGCGTTTCATGTTATCTTGGAGTTCCCTTAAGCCTTCTTCATATTTTTTGAGTCTTTTTTGTGTGTATACAGCTACTCTACCTGGGTGTTTCTTTCCACCTTGTCTTCCAGCTCCCAAATTTGGTCCTCTGCTTCATTCAGCCTGCTTGTAATTCCTTCTAGTGTTGGTTTTTTTTTTTTAATTTCAGAAATTTTATTTTCCATTTCTTCCTGGTTCTTGTTTATAGTTCCTATTTTCTTTTTCATGCTGTTGTAGTTTCCACAGGTTCCTTGTGCATTTTTATAATCATTCTTTTGAATTCTGTGTCTGATAGTTTCCTTCCCTCAATTTCATTTAGCTCTTTTACTATGGAATCTTCAAGTCCTTTCAATTGCAGGTTCTTTTTTTGTCTCCCCATTTTAGGTGACTCTTTGTTGTTTCTGTGATTCTGGGTGCTCTGCTTTACCAGCTATCTTCATAGGGTGAACTTCTGTAGTAAGAGTCCTGTGGGACTCATTGGTATGGTCTCTTTGATATTCTTGTCTGGATGCTCTAGGGTTGCCCTTTCTTCCATTTGTGCGGGCTCCCTTGTTGGCCTTGGGCTTCACCTGTTGGTGGCTTCTTTGTTGGTGGGTGCTCCCCTCCAGTGGGTTTACTGGTAGTTGTAACTTCCACCTTGTCTTGTATGCTGTTGTACAGGTGTTGGTTACCAAAAGAGTATTACTAGATGACCAAACCTATGCCAGGAAAAAGAACCACCTACCACATATATAGTCTCAACTGCAATAGGACTAAGATTAACAAAGGTGAAGAGAGATTGTGGATATTATAAGATATGTCAAAGGGAATTTTGGATGACTGAAAGAAGGGAAAATGTTATTGTGTGTGAAAAGGGAGGAGAATTGATTAAGAGTTGGGATAGAACTGAGGTGAAGAAAGGGAGAGAAAAATTTTAAAACATAAGTAAAACACAAAAGGGTGATGGGAAAAATGGGGTAAGATGAGGAAAGAGTATACTATGAAGTTTGGAGTAAAATTGGAAGCATGGAGTAAAACTGGACCAATGGGCGCAAATTTGCAGAAAAACCACAGCAGGATCAATATCAATGACAGCTGAATCAAGTTTAATAAAGGTGGATTATTGGTAATGAGTGTTGTAGAAAAGTGAAAAGTAAATATGAGATGTCTACAGTAGAGAAAAATGGTTTTGAGAGGATGGGGGGAGCAAACTAATAGGAGTAAGGAGTAAAGATCAGGTTGCAAGAGGGGGTAAAAAAAGGGAGAGAGAAAACAATGAAATAAAATTCCTCCCTCAACTGATTAGGGGCAGAAGGAAGTCAAAATGGAGTAAGACAGTGGGAGAGTGTTCTATGGGATTTAAAGTACATACAAAGAGTAAACAAATAGGAGTTCCTTTGGAGAAGAACTGCAATAACCCTGGTAGTTCACTCAACCAGCCACTGTTTATAAAAGGTGGAATAGAAATAAGACTCATAAGAAGGGATAAAGAATGTGAGCTGACTTAAGAAAGAGGAGCACTTGTGCAAGGTTAGTTGGAGGAGAAAGAATGAGAGTCAGGGATAGGAACTTGGCATACTGTGAGAGAAAATAAAGTTTACAACAACAGTGATAAAGCTCATGAAGACAGAGAAATGGATTAAGACCAGGGAAGGGAGCTCTGCGAATTTGGAATAACAATAGTATGATAAGAAATACATAATCTGATTAAAAAGAATAAAAAATAAAAGACCAAGAATAGTGTATTATTTGGAATATGAGTGAAGAAGAAAAAATGCAATATGAAAGGGAGAATAAAAAATCAAAACAAACAATCAAAAACAAACACAAGCACAAAACTGAATAAACTGAAAGAAGAAATAGAAATTAAGAAAAAACATGCAAGTTCTGAAGGAGAGCAAAGTGAAATTTGTCTCAGCTGTTGGTGTTCACCCTCTGACTTCTTTCTGGATCTGTCTGTGGTTTTCTCTCAGCCCCAGGTCTTACTGTCTCATTGGAGAAAACAGAGAGCCTTTCCAGTGGGTTTTGCAGGTCTTCCTGTTTCCTGCAGGTAGAGGGGGTTGGGCTCCGTTTTTTCCTTTCCCATGGATTCCCCCAGGATGGGGCTCAGTCTGGGCTATGATAACCACAGGCGCCCAGTTTCTAGCCCAGGCTCTCAGAGCACTGTGCACCCAGCAGTCTGCACTGTACACATCTGAGCTGGGCTGGCCCCAACAAGCCACCTCACTTTGCACCCCTTTGATCAGTCCATGAGGTACACTGAGTGGGAGTAAATCGCACCCACACTTCTCTCCCTCTTTGTTGGCTGGGCCGCTGTGCGTGTGAGGACCCTTCACATTGAGGTGGTGGTTATGTTCGCCTTTTGAAAAAAGTCTCCAGGGTACCACTGCTGCTCGGAGCCACAGCCTGGCTTTCTATGCAGTGCAACACTCTGGCAAGTCCAGAGTCTATGTGGATCACAGCCAGTCTTGGCCTGCCTCCTCTCCTGGCTCCAAGTGTCATCAGGATCCCCCAAATTCTCTGGCAATGTCCCAGGCAGCAACCGCCACCCTGGCCTAGGTACACAGCTGGCTGTATTTAGCTTGCTGCCTTTCCCCACCAGCAACTTTATGCATCCAGGTCTCTCTTGGCAAGGGTCTGGGACTCCCTGCCTTGGGAGGGGAGGGAGCAGCTGGGCTGCTATCACTGACCTATCTCTCCTCCAAGGTTCCCACAGCAGCCATGGTTCTGGCACCTGGTCCAGGGACCTTCCCCTAGGCCTATAAAACCTCCTTACTGCTCTTTTCGAAGCATCCTCTGCACACTTTGGCTTCCAAACTTCCTATCAGCTGAGATTCTGTTGGCTGTTCACTTCATTTTTCAGAAGATCGGCTAAGCGTCCCAGTTGGTTGTAGGAGCAAGTGGGCTCAGCTCCCAGCTACATTGCCACTGTCTTTTCCTCAATTTGAGAGTCTTACAAGCCACAATTTCTACATTAATCTGGTTGCTAACACCTAGTAAATTTAGTGCCATGTATTCCTGATCATAGGCAAACACATGATTCCATCTGAAATGTTTGGTTCTCCTGCAACAAGGACTTAGGAGTAAGGTGACAAGACTACTGGGAAAAGACTATTTTTATTCTGTTCATTTAAAAAAATCAGGTTCATTTGCGCCATTCTCTCTAATAAAAAAGAAAAACAAGAAATAATATGCAAATTAGATTTATTTATTTATTTATTTATTTATTTATTTATTTATTTAAAATCCTCACCAGAGGATATGTTTATTGATTTTAGAGATAGAAGAAGGGAGGGAGGGAGAGCGAGAGGGAGAGGATGAATATTGGTATGACAGGGAAACATCAACTGGTTGCCTCCAGTAAGATGTGCTCTAACCAGGGATCATACCCACAACCTTTTAGTGTATGGGACAACACCAACCAGCTGAGAAACCTGGCCAGGGCTCAAACTAGATTTAAAAAAAGAATGCTGGAAAACAGTGTATGATATACTGCTCTTTAAAAAATAAAGTTACAGAGAGACAGTACAAGAATAAGTGAGAAAATGAGAGAGAGCAGGTTGGAAATGTATATACTATAATATTAGTGGGTATCTCTAGGTGGTGGGATTATAGGTAATTTTAATTCTATTGTTTTGTATTTTCACTTGACTAGAATTTATCAGAATAAAGATGTATTTCGGTACAATTGGAAAAAACAGTTACAAAATAAGTAAAAGGAAACATGTAAAAACTTAGAAAATTCTTAACTCACACTTAAAGTTTTTTGCCCATAAAGAAACTAGGAAATTATACTTATCACCTAATTTCATGAAGTAAATGCCAAGTACAAAATAAATTTTTATTTGTAATAAAGTCCTCCCATCCTCATTTAAAAAATTAATGTATCTTACAGACATTACTTTTCTAACACCTAGGGATGTACCTCCTGCTGATGAAATAGTCGCATGTCTAGCAGACAATCTATCATCACATGCAGAGCACAAGCCCAGATAAAATGCCACTTAATACTGAACTTGGGGAAATAGCTTAGGAAAAGTAACTTTTTAAAAAGCCCTACAGTTACAAATTATATATCCTGTAAGTGGTTGCTGATTTCTAGTGAACCATCTTACCTGTTTTTCATCAACCTCAGCTCTCGTTTGCGTGTGGCCTCTTCTGCAAGTTGCTGGGGGCTGTGCAAACTTCCTGGGGAGGCAGCCACCACCACTCCCTGAGGCAAAGCAGTAGGAGGAGCTCGGATCTGGTAAGTTGGCATGTCGCCAGTGGCAGCTGCAATGAAATGTTACATGCTTACATAAACATTTTACAACTTGGCATTTTATATAAAATTGACCTGGAAAAGCATACTTCTCATGTCTTAAGGGGTAATGTTGCTAATGTTTAAGATGATTATTCTGAGCATTATAGGAATCGTAGGTATCAAAGATCTTCAGCACTAGGAACAATGATATTTAGCATGCTGTACACATTTAAGGAAGAAAATTGCCCTAATGCCTTTTAGGTAGGTTTTTATCAAAGGCTAAAAGCAGAGAGGCTTTTCAGCTGAGAGTTTGTTGAGCCTAAAATCAGTGGTGTGCTGATGAAGGTTTAACAACCAGCTCTCCTGGAGCAAGCTGAGATCTGATTCCCATGATGTGAATACCTTCACCATGGCCAACTGGAGGCCACCAGTATGACTTCAGTGAATGCAGAACTGGGAAGACATACACAGGAAGTAGCACAGCATGCACATGAAACAGATGTAAATAACAGCAAGAGCATAGATTAAAAAATTATAAATGACAAATTTTGAGTATTAATATTTTTAAGTAACTTGTTAAATATATCTTTAAATTTTTAATAGCTATTATAACAACCAGCTCATAAAAATCCCCAAAATTTAACGATTAGCTCTAGCAAATCAGCGAGAGCTTGTTCCAGCACACCACTGCAGAAATCGTCATTAAGCAGAACACTTCCATCCACTTAGGTTTTCCTGTGGCTTATACCTTCACCCAGCGTCTTTAGTGCAAGACCTATTGCCAGAAAAAGTACTGGAAGGCAAATACTCACTCATTGTATTTTCATCTAAGAGCAAAAAATAACATACAAAACATCAAAGCTCTGCTTAAAAGCTTAAAAGCTGTAGTTTGTATGGGGAATGGTCATTTTTGTCTTTCTTAGGTTTCTTGGGATTAGGTTTCTTGGGATAATAATATATTCCTAAGTATTCATTTTAAAAAATATTATTTAATTATAGTATAATCATAGTTAAATAACAGACTTAGTATTTATTTATTCAGGCTGAATCCTATAGTCCTCTGTGTCCTAATTTACATTTTACATGAGTGCACCTACTGCAGTAAACAGCTTCCTTAACACAGTAGGGTTAAATTGATGAAACATGTTCCTGCCACCACTTTTTCAACTTTGAGAACATACAGTCCAGAGTTCACGTGACATTCTAATGAGATATGACCAAATACATGCTCTCTCAGAACTTAATGCAAGAAAATGGGTTAAAAATTATAAAATCCTATAAAAGTTGGTCTGAAAGAAATGCCATTCAAATATGAAACACATCACTTCCATATTTCACTAAGAACTGAAATTTTACTCAAAAGGGAAGCAAGGGCTTTTTTTTTTTTTTCAGGTAAATGGAATATAATCACTAAAAATAGACAAGTGGTTTAAAGGGTTAATCAAAACTTGATCTACGTGTTTCTTTCTTGGGTAAATGCCAGATTTTATCCTCCCTGGACTAAAGAATTAGATGAAAGAATAAAACAATAAAAACATGGCTTTGGGAGAAAACCACTTTAGGTCTTCATAAGATGGTAAGGCTGTACTGCTTCTTTCTTCTACACATAATTTAAGAAACAATGATGAAACAATTATTACAGTTGTAACTGTGATAAATATAATGATGATCACCAACTTGGCGATAATCCTAAATTTGTTTCTGTGACAATTTAAAGTACTATATACACAGACGTCTCAGTATATGTCATAGAAAATGTTATACCTTTGAAATATTTCAGAAGAGAATTTTAAAGTCAGCTATAAACTGTTAACTGACTAAAGATTTAAAAAACATGTATTTAAATTATATTGTAGAGGAGACATATTGGAGCCTGGAGTAACAGTTCTCTTTACCCCACATCAGGAAGAGAGTTGTGGAGTAATAAAGGTTGCAACAATGGGACAGCTGGAGGAGACAAAGACTTCCTAAAACTGGAACAACTGCAGTGACAAGGGGAAGTTTCCTTTCATCATGTTGACGTATGTAAGCAGCAGGGATGCAGGCCTTGGTCTAGGGTTGTTCTTGCCAAATTGCTCACAAGTGCAATACAATAATACAAAGGTACAGAAGTGTTCGTTATTCTCTCTCTAGTTTTGTATACATCTGCTTTTCTCTGTACTTAAAATTAGAGTAGGATGTCTACACAATATACAAAAGTTAGTTGGAGAGCACTCATTAAAAAGTTAAAAAGGCAGGCAGGAATACTTCACAGATGAAAAAGAAAATTCAGCCCTGACTGGAGTGGCTCCAATTGGTTGGGCATCCTCCAGCAAACCGAAAAGTCACCGCCTGGATTCCTGGTTGGGGCACATGCCTGGGTTGCAGGCCAGGTCCCCAGTTGGGGGTGCACCAGAGGCAACCAATTGATGTTTCTTCTTTCCACATCAGTGTTTCTCTCCTTTTCTTTCTCTTTCCCTTCCCCTCTCTCTAAAAATAAGTAAATAAAATATATTTTTTAAAAGTTTATTGGTCTTAGAATCAGAAAAAGCTCTAAATTCTTGCCTGTTTCCAAAACTGAAGCCACCTTACAAAGACCAAACGCAGCACTGTGAAGGATCATGGCAATTCCAAAGGAGGCATACTTAAAACATTTTGAGCAACAGCTTAGAAAAAAATACCCTAACATGGTATTTTGGAAAGGATTATATGTATGGATGTATTAGTCCTCAAATGTTAGCTAACAAATTGGGTTTTATTATGATTTTTCAGATATACTATCTATTCATTTTATCTCTCTCAACAAAAATCACATTGCAGCTCATTGGTTCAAGCCAGAAATATGAATTAATATAAATTAGCAGAAATTAGTATAACTCTCTAGTGATGGCATACTTCTAATGGTCACTGAATAAATATCAATGGATAAATTTCATATATTCAAATGATCTTATTAGTTAATACATTAAAAAGATATGAACAAAGAGAAGGTCTTGTTTTAAGGAAATCCAAGTGTTAAAAGTTTTGTTATTGAAACAAGTGATAAAAAGTTTATATACAGAATTTCAGTGGTAATTTAATGCAGATGAGACACCCAGCATCGCAGTGCAGAGGGCACCCTGCATTCTTGGATGTCGTGTTCTTACCCCGGCACACTAATAGAGGCCAATTTCTGGTCCATCAAACTACTCATGTGCCAGAATTATTTTTTATTCTAAAATTTCACTTTATAAATTATTTCTAAAAATAAATGGGTCATCAGTGGGAAGTTTAAACTCATGATTGAAGAAAGATAATAAAAAGATACACTAATTTAATTTTATTCTGATGCAGCAAAAGTTTTAGACAAGCTGCAGTATCTTTTGTGCCTTGCATGTAGTTCCCTAGAACCCAACAACATTTGGCATATAATGGGTCACTGGTGGGCTTACTTGTGCACTAGGAAGGAAATGTTGAACTTCCCAGGGTTTTGCACAAGCTCACTGTCAATTCAAATGTCTCAAGTAAGCAGTCTTATTGTTATAAGACTATTATTAGCCATTATCATAGCTAAGTCTATAACAGTAAGACATGGAAAGCCCTAAAAGATGCTATGTATTTATTCAAACTGGCCTTTCTTGATAGAAGACATTCTTTCCTAAGCCTTCCCTTAGGTGCCAGTCAAATAACCTGGCATTTTAGAAGCAAAGGAGTTCTAATTACTCTATAGTGTTCCAACCATCTAACTGCTGACATGAAAAAATGTTTTAGGTTTGATATCAAATTTTTCATGAGAAAAGAAAATTCCTAGAACTCTCCAATTCTGGTCATTAACTTCATACCTCTCTGTGCGAGCTTTAAACATGGTACAGAAGAAAAAATATGGGATTTGGAGTCTGGGTTCTGGTGCAGCTCTGCCACTTACCAGCCATGTGACTTGGGACAAGTTCAGTTCCCTCATCTGCAAAATGAGGATACATTATCTCATTTAATACTCACAATAAATTCTGTAATGTATGTCAAAGTGTCTAGCGCAGTGCCTGGCTCATGATAGGCATACAGCAAGTGTTAGTTCCCTTCCCCTTCCCTCCCTTAAGTTCTGGAAGACACTGTTCCAAATTATGGCTTATACTGCATATTAATTAAAAGGCAAATAACATCCATAAATTATTTCCCTGGAGTTTCCCTTCTAACAAACCTGGGTAATGGAATGATTGAAATGTATGAGTCTCATTCTTTATTTTGTTAAAAAAATATGCCTATTAATAACTTTTAAAATCTATACTATATTTTATTATATCCCTTTAGAGAACAGATTATTAAACGATAGTATTATAAAATATCCCTTTAAATGTATGTAATTATTTAAAATATGTAACTGTAAAGGTGAAGAATCACAAAACACTGAATGATACAATCTCATCAGACTCATAATAAGAAAACTGAAAAATCCCACAAGTCAAAGAGGTGCTTGTTTCCTCCTAACAGAGAAAGAAATGAGAAGCCCGGCCCAATGCCTACCTTGATAGCTTCCCATGCGAAAGTTTATCAACACCCCACAATGGTGACTTATTTGCCTACTGATTGATTGATTGATTGATATCTCTAAAGTACTGAGCACATTAACTGAATAAAACCATTTTTATATGTGGAGCTCCTATCTTCATAGGTCTTTTCACTATGTGTCACTAATCACAAATACACCTAAGTAATAAGCAATAGAGGTAACTTAGATGTCATACTCAGAAGCAGGGAGCTCCAGAAAGCTACTGACGTCTTCACCTTTTTGTTTTGGTTCTCTCCCTGCCTATGACCACACCAGTACTTCTAATGCTGAAATCAGGCTTGTCCTTACTGGGTGCCTCACTCTGTTAAAAAGGTTCCCCTCCTCCTTGGTCCAGGTTTTCCAGGAAAATTAAATCCCATGTAAACAGGAATATTTAAGTGCCAAACAGTTCAAATATGTTACAACACATAGACCACACAGAATCAAGTCATTAAGTAGTTTTTACTTTAAGTTACACATGAATTATGCATTCAGTGAAAATCATAAGAGTAAAAAAATTGTAAAAAATGAGAAATTATATGGATATTTTTAGTTGTACATAATGGCAAACTTATGCTCTGTTGTCCTGTGAGAGTGATAATGCTAGAAAAAATCTATTTTGACTACTTAAAGTGATGCAAACTTTATTTTGTATATTTTATAAGCAGTATGTAGTGTGCTATTGTAACTTAGCTAACATCAGCATTAGTTTATCAATGCCAGGTGAATTCTGAGAAGCAGCATAATGTGAACAGAAACAGGTAAGGACTCTGAAGAGCCAAGTTAGTTCACTCTTGCTAGGTTTGTAAGCTTGTAACAGTCATATACCCAGATCATATACCTGATCTGTGTGATTACGTATACAATGAACATAATAATATCTGCCTGGAGTAAATCAGGGGGTATGCATGGAAAGTGCTTTTCCTTGTAAGTATTTAAATATGGCTTCCTCAGCGAGGCCTACCCTGATCCTTCAACAAATAGTAGCTGTGAGTCTCTCACAATCTGATAGTTTAATAGCACTTACCACATTTATATTTGAGATTAAGAGATTTTTTTATTTTAAGGTTTATATAAATGCAAACTATTATTTTACTAGTCAGTATGTTTACATAGGCAAATATAACTTGGCAAAGTGAAACAATTATCCCAAGTGATCTTTCATTAAAGATTTTTCAAAAATAGTGGACAAATAGCATATAACATTTTCATACAGATTTGGAGTTCTAATGCAACTTAAGGTAAGTGACTCCTATATTTTCACTTCCAAAATGATTATGCTTGCTTTGCTACCAACTTCAAGAAGTTGTTATACCTGATACAAACCATTCTTTTATGTGAAATTTTCCAAAAACATTTTCCTTTCACAAAGGTAAAATGTATCCTCATTCTCTTGTATCAAATATTAATTAAGATACTATTTTCTAAATTTGAATAAGTTGGAAGGTTTGTTTTTAATACTTCACTTATCCAGGCTGAATACAATTTATTAGAGATTTTTATACCCAGAAACTAAAAGATAAAGAATTAGACTCTTAACAATCAGCTTATAAATAAAGCCAAAACTATTTCTAATAAAAATTTAAATTACCTCCAACCGAATAACATAATTCTGTAAACTGTAAGTATTCCCTTTTCAAATTCAATCCCCTGGCCCTGTAAGTAAATGCTTCTAAAAACTCTCCCAGACTGGTCCTTATTGTCAGCAGCCTGATGCTGGTCTAGATCAGTTTGCCAAACTGTAAGTTATAGATCATTGGTGAGTCATAAAGTCAACTTCATGGGTCAAGAATAGCATAAAAAAATAGAAATGTATGACTACATTACATATACTAAAGCTAAGCATTACTTTTCAAGCAGATTTTTATATAGACTTAAGAGGTACACACAAGTCTACTGTCACGTAAATGTGGATCATGGCCAAAAAGTCTGTGAGCCAATAATCTATACCAATCAACCTTAGAGAGAGAGAGCGAGAGAAAGAAATGTCCTTTCCATTTTCAAATAGCACTTTAAATAAAACTGATTCTGTGAGAACTGACCAGATTTCCAAAAACAATGATTTCCAAGGGTACAATGAGGTAGTGAAAAAGTTTGACATTTTAAAGTGTCATTTAGAAAATTTTGAATTGGAAAGGATAAATCATATATATAAGCATTATGGGTAAAACTGTGAAAAAAAATCTCTTCAAGTATGCTATATTCATTCTGTAAATGTTATTTATTTACAAGCAAAGGTTAAAAATTTATGCAAAATCTTAAATGTTCATATTTAAATATACTCTGAGTAATTTCAAATCATTTTCTTTTCTTTTTGTTATAATATTCTCTTATGTTTAGAGAAGTCAAATGATGAATTTAAATTTATAAACCAATTACTATGTTTTAGGAAATAAATATATGCACAACAGTGCTTTTTGGTCCTAAGAACCATATGACATGCGCTATTTCAAGTTACTATAAGTTCATCTATATCTTACAATAAATTTGCCATTTGAGAGCTTCTGCAATCTACTATCTCTAAAATTTCACAGAAGTTTTGAGAAAAACAGTAGCTCAAGATAATTTTAAAAACAATTTTATACAGGTGTTATTTGCTCGAGACAATGGAATGTTCCTGTTAGGAGGAGGAGCTGAGATCCACTAACTGAAGACGTAAATTGTGAGCAAGCTGTTTACAACTATCCATACTTCGTGAACTCAAATACAAATTAGTACGGGGTTAGAAATAAGACACCACTCAAGAAACACAGTTGCAACAACATAATAAACACTGGTGACTAAGTCAGGAACATTATCTGTAACTAAGGAAACTGAACCCCGGAAAGAACTGCGGATTTTCAGACGTGAGCTTCCCTAACCATGCACTGTGGGCGCCGTGAGCGGCAGATCCCGCAGAGCGATGGGGTGAGCGAGGGCGCCCACCCGACCCGGATAGAGCCCACGCACATGCGGACCTTGGAGTGGTGCAGGGCTCCTGGGATCTGCCCACACACGGCAGGGCAGTGCTGGCTTCCTACAGCAGATACTTACCTACAGAGAAACGCTAAAGTGAGGCTCACAAGTCAAGCTACCCAGTCCAAGAGCTTCTTCCACAGAGACAGGCAAGTGGCGAGCTAGTTAACAACCTCAAGCTGTCAGCAGCGCTTGGCAGAGCGGAAAGGAATTGGCTCAGTCACACCTGGCTCCGGGCTGACGTCAATGTGCAGCCTGCTTGGAGTTTAACTTTTCCACTTCCCAGAGGACCCACGATTCCAGGAAATGCAATGACGTAAGCCCTTTGAACTCCATTAGGGAAGAACACACTATTTTAGACACGGGAGCAAAGAAAGGAGTAGGCACACAAACATCCAAACACTTTGGTCTGCTTTGGAGCTACATTTGTACACAGCAATGAAATCAGAAGCTTAATTTTTTACAACTTGAACAGTACGTATGTTTAACTTGCAGCTGCACTGGATATGCAACAGGTTGCCGTTGAAGCAACAGCTTACTTTAGTGGGGAGAGCAGGGAGAGAGAGAAACTGCCTTGATCAAGGAAGCAATGTAACACGGAGCAAAGAACCAATTCCACTAAGATGCCTTGCAGGGTTGTCCAACCTTCTGGTGTCTCTGGGCCACACTGGAAGAAGAAGAGTTGTCTTGGCACCACACATTAAATATACAAACACTAACAAAACCTGATGAGCAAAAAAGAAGGTTTTAAGTAAATTTACGATTTTATATTGGGCTGCATTCATAGCCATCCTGAGCTGCAGGTTAGACACCCCTGGAAGCATGCTAAATAGATATAAAACTCCTCAGCTACTAGACAAGTCATATTTTTTATATACTCAGAGGTCCCTAAATAAGTTTTCAAAACTTCAAAAATTTTACAGAATAAAATCTTTCTCTAAAGCTCTTCTTACCTGTTTCATTTCCAGTCACAGCCATGATGTGCAGACCTGCCTGCTCTTCCTTTCACAGGCCAACACAAAGTGTTCTGACTAGCAAGCATGTGCAGTTATACGTGGCAGTGCTGACCTCACAATGACATCACTAGCCTATCACTGCCATAAATTTGCATTGTCACAGACAAGCTCACTGAAACCAAAGCCCTGCAATAAACCATCGAATGCTCGTTTCTCATTTTTACACAAAAAAATCTGTTGAGAAGGGCTCTTTTTCCTTTTTTCAATTATATTTTATTGAATATGCTATTACAATTGTCCCATTTCTCCCCCATCATTCCCCTCCACCCTGCACACCCCCTCCCACCCACAGTCCCCCTTTACTTCATGTCCATGGGTCATAAGTTCTTTAGTTTCTACTCTTTCCCACACTATCCTTGCCCTCCCCCTGTCTATTTTCTACCTACTGTCTATGCTACTTATTCTCTGTACCTTTTTCCCCCCTCTCTCCTCCTCCCACTCCCCTGTTGCTAACCCTGCATGTGATCTCCATTTCTGTGGTTCTGTTCCTGTTCTAGTGGTTTGCTTAGTTTGCTTCTGTTTTAGGTGTGGTTGTTAATATCTGTGAGTTTGCTGTCTTTCTACTGTCATATTTTTTATCTTCTTTTTCTTAGATAAGTCCCTTTAATATTTCATATGATAAGGGCTTGGTGATGATGAACTCCTTTAACTTGACATTATCTGAGAAGCACTTTATCTGTCCTTCCATTCTAAATGACAGTTTTGCTGGATACAGCAATCTTGGGTGTAGGTCCTTGCCTTTCATGACTTGGAATACTTCTTTCCAGCTCCTTCTTGCTTGTAAGGTCTCTTGAGAAATCGGCTGACAGTCTGATGGGAACTCCTTTGTAGGTAACTGTCCCCTTATCCCTTGCTGCTTCTAGAATTCTCTCCTTCATTTGAATCTTCGCTAATGTAATTATGATGTGCCTTGGTGTGTTCCTTCTTGGGTCCACCTTCTTTGGGACTCTCTGAGCTTCCTGGACTTCCTGGAAGTCTATTTCCTTTGCCAGATTGGGGAAGTTCTCCTTTATTATTTGTTCAAATAAGTTTTCCATTTGTTGCTCTTCCTCTTCCCTTTCTGGTACCCCTATAATTTGGATGTTGGGACGTTTAAAGATGTCCTGGAGGTTCCTAAGCCTCTCCTCATTTTTTTGAAATCTTGTTTCTTCCTTCTTTTCTGTTTGGTTGTTTCTTTCTTCCTTCTGGTCCACTCCATTGACTTGAGAACCAGTTCTTCCCATCACTATTGGTTCCCTGTGCACTTTTCTTCATTTCACTTATTGTAGCCTTCATTTTTTCATCTAATTTGCGACCAAAATCAACCAATTCTGTGAGCTTCCTAATCACCAGAGCTTTGAACTGTGCATCTGATAGGTTGGCTACCTCTTGGTCGCTTAGATGAATTAGCTCTGGGGCTTTGATCTGTTCTCCTGTTTGAGCCATTTTTGGGTTTTTTTTGTTTGTTTTTTTGGTCTGGTCGCAGGTATTACATAGTGAGGGGTGGAGGCTTAGGTGTTCACCGGAGCGGGGCAACCCAGTTGCTGGGTTGGGATGCTGAATGTGGGGGCCGGGTCTGAGAGGGAACAATGGTGCTTGCTGCGCTCTTTCTTGGATTCCAGTCCCTTCTGCCACTTTCCCCAAGCAAACTGGGCCCTTCTGGTGCTGATTTCCATGTGAGTGGGCTTGTGTAAGTTCTAGGACCCTGTGGGTCTCTCTAACGAACTCTCCTGTGAGGCTGGGAGTCTCTCCCAGCACCATACCCCCCACAAATGTTTTCAATCGGTGCTTTTAGGCTTTATTTCCCAGTGCTGGGGCCCTGTGTTGCAAGTCTGTCTTGCTGCCCATTTTAGCCTGGTTTATCTGCATGGGAATGTGCACCTCGCTCGGTCTGCTCATTGCCTCCCTGAGTTCAGTAACCACCACCTGTGCACCTGGGACCACTAGCCACTGCTTTTTCCTGCCACCACCCCTCTCTGCCAGCTGCTGACACAGCCCCTCTTACTGGTCTGGGTGAATCATTGTTGGACTTCCATAAATTCAATTTTCTATCTGTTCTGGTTGTTTTTTTTGTTTGTTTCTATATTTTTGTTGTCCTTAATCTTGGTTGCGAGAGGGTGCACAGTGTGTCCACCTATGCCTCCATCTTGGCCAGAAGTCTCTTTTTTCTCATGGGGCTATTTCTTTATTATTATTCTGTCCAAGGTTTCTAAGTAAGGAGACATAAACCCTATAGACTTTTCATTAAATTGGGGAAGAAAAAGAATACTTGGAGATTTAAAAAATAAACAACTACTTCCGGCCAATATGGAGGCATAGCTGGACATGCTGTGCCTCCTCTCACAACCAAGATTAAGGACAAAAAAGTATAGAACCGAAAAAGAAAAAAAGAAAACCCAACTTGGGCAGAGAGAAAATTGGACTGTGCGGGAGTCCGACAACGATTCACCCAGACTGGTAAGAGGAGCAGAGTCAGCGGCTGGCAGAGTCCAAACTCAGCAGGATAAGCCAGTGGTGGTCCCCGTGCACAGTCACTCCAGGCGCAGAGGCAGCAGCGTACGGAACGCGAGGAGGCCAAGAGGGGCACACAGGGTGGCAGACCGCAGACACACATTCACACACAGATAAACCAGGTGAAAACGGGCAGCAAGATAGACTGTGTGACGCAGGGCCCCAGCGCCGGGAAGTGAAGCCTAATAGCACCAATTGAAAATACTTGTAGGGGCTGAGATGCCAGGAGAACTCTCCAGCCTCACAGGAGAGTTTGTTGGGGAGACCTGTGGGGTATTAGAGCATGTGCAGACCCACTCACGGGGAAATCAGCACCAGAAGGGCCCAATTTGATAGGGGAAAGAGGCTGAAGGGACTGGGATCCACAAAAGAGCTCAGAGCAAGAGCCATTTTTCCCACTTGGACCCCACCCCGACATCCATTATCACAACCCAGCGACTGGGCTGCCCTGCCCTGGTGAGTGCTTAAGGCTCCGCCCCTCAGTACGTAACAGCTGGAACCAGACCAAACAAACAAACAAACAAAAAAACAAGGATGGTTCAAAAGGGAGAACAGACCGGGGCCCCAGAGCTAATTCATCTGAGCGACCAGGAGGTGGTCAACCTATCAAATGCAGAGCTCATAGCACTGGTAGCCAACCTATCAGAAGCACAGTTCAAAGCTCTGGTGATTAGGAAGCTCACAGAATTGGTTGATTTTGGTTGCAAATTAGAGGAACAAATGGAGGTTACAATAAGTGAAATGAAGAAAAACACACAGGGAACCAATAGTCATGAGAGGAAAACTGGGACTCAAATCAATGGAGTGGACCAGAAGGAAGAAAGAAACAACCAAACTGAAAAGAAGGAAGAAACAAGATTTCAAAAAAATGAGGAGAGGCTTAGGAACCTCCAGGACATCTTTAAACGTCCCAACATCCAAATTATAGGGGTACCAGGAGAGGAAGAGGAAGAGCAACAAGTGGAAAACTTATTTGAACAAATAATAAAGGAGAACTTCCCCAATCTGGCAAAGGAAACAGACTTCCAGGAAGTCCAGGAAGCTCAGAGAGTCCCAAAGAAGGTGGACCCAAGAAGGAACACACCAAGGCACATCATAATTACATTAGCGAAGATTCAAATGAAGGAGAGAATTCTACAAGCAGCAAGGGATAAGGGAACAGTCACCTACAAAGAGTTCCCATCAGACTGTCAGCTGATTTCTCAAGAGACCTTGCAGGCAAGAAGGGGCTGGAAAGAAGTATTCCAATTCATGAAAGGCAAGGACCTACATCCAAGATTGCTCTATCCAGCAAAGCTTTCATTTAGAATGGAAGGACAGATAAAGTGCTTCTCAGATAAGGTCAAGTTAAAGGAGTTCATCATCACCAAGCCCTTATTATATGAAATGTTAAAGGGACTTACCTAAAAAAAAGAAGATAAAAAATATGACCGTAGAAAGACAGCAAACTCACAGATATTAACAACCACACCTAAAACAGAAGCAAACTAAGCAAACCACTAGAACAGGAACAGAACCACAGAAATGGAGATCACATGCAGGGTTAGCAACAGGGGAATGGGAGGAGGAGAGAGGGGGGAAAAGGTACAGAGAATAAGTAGCATTGACAGTGGGTAGAAAATAGACAGGGGGAGGGCAAGAATAGTATGGGAAAAGTAGAAGCTAAAGAACTTATGAAACATGGACATGAACTAAAGGGGGGAATGTGGGTGGGAGGGGGTGTGCAGGGTGGAGGGGAACGATGGGGGAGAAATGGGACAACTGTAATAGCATAATCAATAAAATATTAAAAAATAAATAAACAACTGACATTCTGTCAGGAGAGATGCTGTGGAGCAAACAGAAATGTATTTCATAGCTGCTTCTACATTCTCCTACTAAGAAATAACTAGCCACCTTTGTTTACTTATAATACATTTCTATCTGTTACACCAGAAAATCCAGCTGTTCCTAA
>PVKU01013345.1:0-29499 GCA_004027475.1 Anoura caudifer | reverse complement strand
GCAAACATACCTGAGCAATCATCCATTTTCCCTCTATTCTCCTGTGGATCCGGAGTGGTTTGTCTGTCCGAGTGGAGCTCATGCTCAGGCTTCGGGGGTGGACAGCCCGCGCCTTGCGGTGGGTTCAGCTCTGCCCCCGGGGAGGATCGGCTGGTGGCACGGGGAGCTGGGCACCCTGTTCTGGTGTGTCTGTGGTCCTGCCCCAGGCATTTTTTGCCTCATGGGAAGCTGCTTCGGACCCCCACCGATCTGTGCAGCCCACCGACAGGCAGGAGTGGGTCCGTGTATTCAGGTGCACGCGTGGCATCACTAGTCCCTTACGCTTCCAGCATCATTGCGTGTGTTTACGTGGTCACACGTGGACAGCAGGGACGTTAATGGGGCATCCTGCTCCCTTTCCTCGGATTGGCTTCCCTCCCGTCCGCAGTGTTTGGGCCCCGAGTCGGTTCGACCGGCGTTCTCTCCGTGAGCTGGAGAGATCACTCTGCGGACTCGGCCCGTCCCAGATGTCCAGAATCCATCCGAGCCTTGCTGTCTCGTGATGAGTGATTTTCGTTGCAATTTACTGAAATACAAGGTTGGAAAATGATTCCTTTCCAGAAAGAGACCTCAATGACTCATTCGAGGTTCGGGTGTTCTACCCTGAGTGACTTTACAGCCACGGAGCAGGGACCCGGAGCAGGCACCTGCAGCAGGCCTCACGTGTTCCCAGACGCCGTTCACGAGGGCACCGGGCACAGGGCGAGCCAGCGAGGGGCTTCTCGTGTCCGCCAGCGCTGTAGCCTCCTCGTCCGGGAGGGCCAGGGGGTTTGCGGAACGCTGCCTTAGCTGGAACGTGGTTTAGATTTGGTGTGTTAATTGGGGGAGTCCTGCAGGAACAGGCCAGGCTGCATTCATTCCTGAAACCCCCGGCATATGGCTGACGTGGCTGCTACGTAATTTTGTTTTGACAATAGAGTCAAACAGGACAGAATGTCCGTGTTTAATCCGCTCCCGCCTGAAACCGCACCGAAATGACCCGGAAGGGCTTTTGAAGGCTCAAAGCTACCGGAGAAATGGTTGGCTGTGCAAAGGTCAGGAATGGCTGTTTCCCACTCGGATCGGGAAGAGCAAGGGTCTGTGTAAAAGGAGGTGAGGGAGCACTGAGCGCAGAGGTGAGCTGGAAAGCCCACACCTAGGGGAGGGTGACTCCCTCCCCCAAGGCCGCGGCTGCCCCCTCGAGAAACCGGAGACTGGAGAGAGACCCCGTAATAAACACCATGATGCACGTCAGAATTTTCAGGTGCGTCTCCAGTCGCGATATTGATTCTATGAAAGTCCCTTGACCCGGTCACTGAGACCCTGCCAGGTAACGATGACCGTCTTCGTATGAGAAATTTGGGGGTCCCTGAGACCTGCAGGTGTGAGCGGTGGGCGGATATGGCTGTGTCTGCAGGTGGCTTCCTGTAGCTGCATTTCCTGCCTGTCCCACCCTCTCCCCTCAGCGCACCTGGGACGTCAGTGCAGCCCCGGTGGGGTGTTCTCACCACCCGCCGCCTGCCCACCTCAGGTGCCGGCGTGTCGTCGGCATTTTCGGAAGCTTTGGGCAGCTCACTCTGAGCAGCTGGCAGGTGCAGGGAGTTCACCCCCCAGAGCACCTTAACCCTCCTTAGCCAAAGAGGTGACCATGGGCAGACACTTGCGTCAACCTCCGGGCCACCCAGGAGTGAAGCAGAGGGGGGCCCACGCAACTCCCCAGAGGACCTTGCTGAGACTGGACTGCTGGTTGCCTCGGTAACCAGCTCGGCCACTTCCTCCATTGGCTTTCCTCCCTTCGCTGAGACAGGAGCCTGTGACCTGCTTCCCGAGACCCTCCCATATCAGCCGCCTGCGCTGAGGCCCAGTCGCAGGCTCTGCCTGGTCTTGGTGCTTAGACACACCCATAGTGACCCTTAGCTATGACCTCAGGAAAACCCTCCCTGTCACCCGCCATCCCAGCCTCCCTCCCCACCCCACCACTGCCTGCCCAGGGGAGAGGAAGCCTGTGCGTAGAATCTTGCAAACAGGTGCGTTTAGATTTTCACTGGGCTGCTCTGTCTCGGGCCTGGTGTGACCGGCCATGGTCCCTAACATCTACGGGAGGATAAGCTCTCTTACCTTCGGCTCCCAGCGGTTAGCGCTCTGTGCTGCTTTACCTGCTGGCTGTTAAGATGGCAGATAAGGTGGCCTAGAGTGCGGCAGGAGAGGAAGGACAGGCCTGGGGACAGGCGGGCCCTGCGGGGGAGGCGCCCCGCTCCTGTCCCTGGAAATGGGGCAGCGTGGCCGGGACAGGCCGCCGATGTGGCCGGTGTCCCCAGAGAGCCGGAGGAGCGAAGCCACGCCTGTGCCCAGCGCCACCTTCGCAGCGTCCTTTGGTTTTCCATGTTTCACCCGGACCTTGGCGTCTGGAGCACCTTTTTCTTTAATGCACAGATAGGCAGACCCCTCACCAGGATGCATGTTAGACTTCGTGGCGTTGTTTCTCTGGGTCCGATCTCTTCCTGCTCCCGAGACACTGCTGATCTTTCCGCCCAGCACCCCAGAGGGGGCCCCATGCCCACCCAGGGGTGGGGAGAAGGCCGGTGCCGAGATGAGACCTGTGCCTGTGACCTTCGCTTCATCCGGGCTCGGTCTACAGTGGACTCTGCTTTCAGTGTCTGTGGCACCGCCCAGCAGGCGGCTGCAGAGCTGCTCCTAAGGCAGCCGCTGGCAGCTGTTTTGCGTCCCCGAGGAGGTCCTGTGTGCGCGGGTACCATCGTACACCGCAGAGCTGCCGTGACGCTGCACAGGACGCAGCGCCTGATGCCTGTGGCCTGGCCGAGACCCGTAAAATGCCCGGCACGCAACCAGCAACAGCGGCGCCATGTGGGTGCCACTCTGCCTGCCTGCACCTTAACTTTTCACCTGGGGGAGGCCCAGGTGTCATAGGGTCAACATTTTAAATGTCCGCTGGGCCTCCCTTCAGGAGTTCGCCATGACCTCCTTCTCCCCCGCCCCCTGCGCTTGGCGCACGGTCGGCCCAGACCCTGAGTTTGGGGCCAGCCTTCGCTAACACGGGCTCCAGAGCAGCGAACACCCCACCGTGCACCCCGTTTTTCTCTCTGTTACCTGCCGCCAAGTCAGGAGGGTGCATCCCTGCAGGACTGCCGAAACCAGGGAGCTGAGTGGTCATGATGCTGGTAAAAGGCGTGCACTTGCTCCTTTGAGAGGCTCACTAATTCGAACCCTCTCTTACCCAAGCTCCTGGCTCCCCAGGCGAGTGGCACTTGGATTTGCAGCCACCCTTTAGCTGGAAAACTTGGTGTATCGGATCGGTGGTTTTCTTTGGTTTGTGTCATTTTCAATAGGCCGACATCGAGACTGGGTCAGCTGGTCTTGTCCCTCCCCTATGGACGTCATCCTGGGTATTAATTACCGCATATCGATTCGACATACGTGTGACTGCCTGGCTGGATGTTCGAAGGTGACATTTCTGTTGGGTTCACCTGTGGACTGCCGGCTACTTCAGGGGGCGGTCCCTTTGCGCCCTGCAGGTCCCCACCTCCAGGGTCCTCCAGTGAAACAGTCAAGTTATCATTTCCCTCAGAGCTCACACATTTCTTGCGATATTTTCAGCCGTCTTATCAGTTTGGTAGTCGGCATAAGGGACATCTCTTCCTTTAGCCGTTTAACTCACTGTTTGCCTGCATGCAAACTATCATTTACGGATATTAATTGCACACTCAGTCATCGGGGCCACTTCTCTCAGCATTGTGGTTTCTCCGTTGGTCTTCCTGGCCTCCCCGGCAGAGAGCCATGCCACTCACACCCGGTGACAGTCCCTCCAGGTCTGTGTCCCGTGCGCTTCCTCCCTGAAAGTGGTGGGCGAGGACTCCTGGGAGAGAGTCAAAAATCAGAGGTAAAAGACTGCATTTACGTAGCTTTTTTGCTCTAACAGGATTTCACTTCCGTTTCATTTTGCTTAATTTTCCTCCCTCCAACCTTCCATTGTGCATCTTTGGTGAACACTTTAGAGATGCTCTTTGGAATGGGTAGACTTTAGAATTTTGAGGAGTCTCAGGTGGGTGGGGAAGTTCGGTGGGAGTACAAAGCCACTGTGACGTTTCACGGCCTTTCGGAAGCGTGTCTTTTCCCACAGGGTCTGTTGCTTTGCTCTCACAGTCTGTAACATCACCGACGCTTCCCCTCACCCTCCCCTGGGCTGGGACGGGCCCTGTGTCTTCCCTGAGGACGTGCCCCCTCGCCTTCTGGGAGCCCCCGTGTCACACCTTTGCGTCAGTGACGGCTGTCCCTGGGACGGCAGCTTTCATCTGTAGCCTGGTAACATTTTGGGGGTGATACACTGTGTTTGGATTTTACCCTCTTTCTTTTCTTCTGGATTCTTTTCACCTCCATACATGGTCTAGTCTGGTTTCCTCCTAGTTGATCCTCCCTTTTGAATGACATCATACTTTCCGCGTCCACCGTTGGCACCACGTCCGCGTGCCCACGGGGCCGGGGCTGCGCTCCCTGGAGGAGGGATGCGGCCGTGAGCCGAGCTATGCTCACGAGAGACCTCGGTTCAGCCTTACGTCCCAACTCGCCCGTGCTGACCCATCAGGCTCCTCCCCTGCAACCAACCTCTTGTGGAGAGACCCACCGTGCCCCTGCTCCGGCTGCTGCCGATGAGACGTGGCTGACCTCACGCCCCAGGCGGTCTCTTCTGTGGGGAGCTGTGGTCCGAGAGTCTCTCTCTCTCGTGTCACCGTCTACTGTGGGTGACCTCTCTGCGTGTCGAAGCCCTTCCTCAACAGCGCGCTTCTGCTTTGTAGAAGGGTCTTCCAGTTGCATTGCGGTGGATTTGAATTTCTGTTTCTCCTTCTTGTCCTTTTGGATGATTTCTAAGGGCATGAGAGAAGAAATTATCCTTTTAAGGTGTTATTTTAAAATAAAAAATTGGGGCTGTTTTTGAAATTCAGTTTTTCCTGTCTACCAGGTCCAAGTCACTCTGTTCTTCAGTTTTGAGCCGCGGCTGGAAACGGCTCCCTGAGACCGGGTGACTGTGCCCCTTGGTGGCTGCAGACAAAAGCCCGGGTGCGAGGCGGCGGGACCGGCTGGGGGGCGGTGCTGGGGTCGGGAGGACGCAGGGTCCTCGGGGGACGGGGCAGGGTGTGTGTGGTCCTCGTCCTCCCGGAAGTGAGCCGGAACGTGGGTGCCTGAGTGTGACTGGTTGGATGGCGCTAGTTTTCCATTTTGTAATGTTGATCGTGTGCGACATTGGGTTTATTCAGAGCTGGGCAAACGAGATAATGACTATAAAATCACTGTTTACTGAATCACGTTAAGTGCAATTGCCAGTGTCTTCTAAGTCTTATCCTTCAGGATGAGGCCACATATTAGCAGGAACTATTCTGATGAAGTTTTCAGGTTAATTTTGTTCCTTTATTCTTTGCTTCATTGCTCTCTTTAAATGAGTCTGTAAATTACCACATTCGCTGCAAGAACAAAAGGAAATTAGGGGGCTTTGTGGAGGTATATCAACCTTTTCATTCAAAACTGAGTCTGAACGCTGTTTGGTTTAGTTCCAGATGTGGCGTCCTAGGCACACCTGGCAATGCAGGGGTACAGTTTGCCTTAATTTATACACTTTTGGTATAGCTGTCTAATCTTAACAAATATGGAAATCAGGCTTTTGGTGGCTAAGAGTTTTTAAAACTAAACCGAAATATATTTGATCAGAGCATTTATCAGGAATTAGTGGGTCAATGTAAGCACAGAATTCTATACATATTAATTAATGAAGATAAATTCTATTAGTTCCAAAGAATTCCCCAATTCCCCAATTAGTTATTGACCATTCGACTTCAAACAGTGTGCTGAGTTAAGTAGAAAAGAAGTAAACATTTATTGTGACAGGAAATTATGGCTGGGATTTGTTTTTAATTCCATCTGGATGAGAAGCAAATCACAAAATATAGGGCAGGCCCCCTCCAAAGAGACCCACTGGCGGGAACCCGGTGAAGCCAAGACCCAAGAGACACAGGCACGTGGTGGAGAGGACACGGGCTGGGAACCCAGCCCTGCCCATGCCCCGCTCCCAGGCCCTGCTTCCCCTCTTTCCAGTCCCACGACCTTGTCACACCTTTGAACGAGTGGACGGAGCACCCATGTCTCAGCGTTCGGAGGAAAGGTGCAAACCTCAGACACCCCGGATTGAAAACAGGGGAAGGGTGCTGCTTCGCTTCCCAGGTCCGAGTGCTCAGGGGTGGCTTTCGCTCACCCTCGTTTGCACTCCCAGACTCTGTCTCTTCCCCGTCCCTGGCCCAGAAGGGAGACCTGTCCCCGCCGAGGAACGAGAGAAATTTTGTGACTCTGATGCGCGACCTACCAGATGTGCATCTGGGACTCTGCGGATGTATGTGCTTTGTGCCACGTGCCACGGATCTAGCCAAAGACAGGATGGACTTCGGAGGAGGGCCCGCTGCATGTCAATGCCGGGCACTGGACGTATGTGGTGCCAGCTAAATCGTTGCTTTCGTGGAATTAATAGACAATTCGCAGTAGAATTTCAAGAGGTGCTATGAAGACACCTTCTGCTGTGCTAGGAGGACAGTAAACAGAGTGATGGGGAAAGAGCGAGCGGGAGAGGCGGCAGCAGGTTTGGAAACCAGAGAAGAGCGTTCTGTGGGCATGGTGAAGCCTGCGTGGTCGGAAGGACTCGGTCCTGGGACTACCCGAGAGAAGAGTCTTCTGAGCAGGCGGAGAGCGGGCGTGAGTCCCTAACGCGGGAGCAGGTGGGTAGCGCCCGGGCACAGCAGGAGGCCAGTGTGCGCGGGACCAGGGACACAGGGGGAAGGTGTGGCAGGCTGGAAAGGTGAGCAGAAGCCAGTTCTCACAGAGTATGTGAAATCCGGGCTTCATTTCAGGTGCAGTGGAAAAACCGCTATGGGATTTTGAGCAAGAACACTTGCCGATCTAATTTTGGTTGGCCGTTCTGGATGGTGCGTGAAGAAGGAGGGGAATGGCTGATTCACGAGCACGAGTGAAGAGGGCCAGCCTCCGGTCCATGTGAAGAGTGTGGAGGCTGGTCCTAGGATGACCGTGGCAGAGAACAGAAAATGGCGGGTTCGGGACTTATTCGGCGTTAGATTTGAATGATTCGTTAACTGGTTGAATAGCGGATGAAGAAGAAGAGACAGCTCGAGGTTGGTTCTTGGGTCTGGCTCACGGAGCTGAGTGGAAGGTGGTGATATTTATGGACTAGGCTAAAGCAGACGCTCTCAGGGACCCCAGTGCCAGAGGCCGTTCCTGGTTACGCAGGGCTCTGATGCTGGTAGCCGTGGGGTGTTACCTGCTCCCCCAGCCTCCACAACTGAGGCAGGACAGTACGGAGCTAGGAGAACCCCTTGGCAGGTGGAATGGGGAGCCCAAGACAGACGGCTGATTCGAACTGCCCCCCCCAGTACCCTGAGCCCTGGCCTCCTTCTACCCCCCAGGACCACCCCCTTCATCATTGCGCCCTTGGCACAGTGAGGTTCTGGCCCACATCACACGGTCTTGGGAACAAAGCCTCGGGTCTGCTGACCACAGGGGCAGAGCTGTGGTCAGACTGGAGATGATATCTAGGCCTCAGTTGTTTTCAGCTCCAGGCCCCGTAAAGCAGCCAAAGCAGAAGAAGCAACGCTCTGGATGACACCGAGGACCCCTGCCCGAGAGCCGGCCAATCACTAGAGACAGTGACCCTGACCCTGGATGCTCATTTTCATAAATCAGCATATTAAAAGCCGCACCTGGAGAGCTGGTGAATATTCTATTGAACTCCTCCCCTGAGATCTCCCCTAAAATTCCTGCCCTTAGATAAAATCCCTGGAGACAGAGGACAGCGCTCGCGCGCGTGCTCGCGCGCGCGCGCGCTCTCTCTCTCTCTCTCTCTCTCTCTCTCTCTCTCTCTCTCTCTCGCACACCTGCACCTTCTTTCTTCAGGGGCGTGTCTTTGCTTTCTTTCTCCTAAGCTCTAAGGGTCCCCTTGAGACTCGCAACCAGGGGAGCAGCCGACAGTGGTACCTCATCCTGGGATGACCCCTGAGCTTTTCTTCAGGGGCCTTCTTTTTCCTCCGTACCTTGTTTCCTGAGTCCACACGGCCTGGCTGGCTCACTATTCCGCGTCTGTGGCTTTCTTCCTAAAAAGGCCAAGGCTGAGCAGCCTGCCCAAGCCTTCTCTGTGAGCATAACTTCACTTCGCATGCTCAGTGAGCGTCCTCTTGCAGGAGGGTGCCTGCCTCTGAATTCTCTCTTTGCCGAACTCACGAACCGGGAGCCGACCTCGCTGGTCCACGGTCATTCGGGAAGCACGTCTTCCCCTGTGTTACAGCCCTTTACCTTCCGGCTGCTGAAGCGATTTCTATGTCTCGCCACTGACCTCTGAAAGAGCGAGCCTGGGGAGACTCAAGAAGCGTATAATTTCATTGAAGGCAGAGAAAAGAGCATTTTGTGATAGAATTGACAACTCTGCTGAATCCTGCTGAGCAAGCCGGTAAAACGGGTGAAAGGAAGTGATCTTTGGCTTCCCCCCCGGAGGGAGCTGGCCTGTCGGTAACTGCCCCAAAGCAGAGTGTTGTTGGGAAGCCCAAGAGCAAGGTGCAGGGGCAGAAAGGAAATCAGGAAGCCACGGAGACGCTCTACGGAGAAGTCGTTTCGACGTGATAGGAGGTTTCGTAGCTGGTGCAGGGGGACACGAGGTCATGGGAGGGGGTGTGTGGTCCTCCACCTACCAGTGGTTTCGCTCTTGGCTACAAGTCGCAGACCTAACTCCCTCCCACCTGGGACTGACAGTAACCACATGGGGTGGTGTGTGGGGCCCAAGCCCAGAGTCGGGGGCTGCAGCTGGCTTTCTGCAGCTCTCAGGTCCACAGTTCTACACATTTCCCCTTACACTTCTTTTCTGCTTTTATTACAATAGCAAAACAAGTGTAGTAATTCTGGCCTTCCTGTCTGTACAGGGTGAGAGGCGCGCAGGGGTCCGTCCCAACCTGCACTCTGACCGGCTCAGCACCAGCCGAGCTGAGCTGCCAGCTGAGGGGCCAGGGTCCGCGTCACTGCCACGCCTGGCAGCCACAGCTGTGTGCGGGGGACGACGTTACCCGAATTGCTTATGCCTTGGCGCTGAAGGTGGGGGTCAGTGTCATCTAGCACTTGGCGGTCGGACCATGGGAGTGGAAGCAATAGTCAAGTTCATAACCAAAAACCCGGTCTGCGTGCTGTGGGAGAGGAGTCGGTGGGAGAAATCAATAAGAGAGCGGAGTCGGTCATCCAGGCGGAGACCCTGGGACAGTACGGAGGAGGGGTGTTCCCGAGCAGGGGGTGGCAGGAGGGCCCCCTTCCGGTGCTGCCCAGTGGGTCTCCAAGGTGCAGTCCGCTCGCTCGGACTCCCCTGTCCGCTCAATTTGTGACTTCAGGCAGGTTAAGGAGCCCTTCGAGCCCCAGTTTCTACCTGCAAATGTCCCTTCCTCCCAGCGTTTCCCCTCTCGGAGATGCTGAGACGGCTGCGTGGGGGCCACACACAAAGTGCTGAGTCGTTCTCGCGCCGAGAACGTCCTTGATGCACGTTCGTTACTGTTATTCTTATATGTTGTAGCTGCAAGTTCCTACAGAGCACGATGTGCTTTTCTTGGATCCGGGTTTCTTTCTTCAAAATACCCTCAAAAGACAACACTTCTGTTATTAATCAGAACATTAAGTAAACTACTCCGGAAAGTGAGGGCTTACTGTGTTATTTATTTATTGGAATTCTGGGTTTGCACTGGAATTTTGCTTTTTTTCCACTCCTGTTTACAAGTGTATAAACCTTTGATGTATATCTCCCGTTTAATGCATATTTCTACTGTTTTAGTAACAGGGTGGGTGGGTGCATTGTAACATGACAACAGTCAGTCTAGAGGTTTTTTTTTTTTACCTAAAAACCAGGCTGAAGATGAGACGGGACCTGGACTTCTCTGGCTCTCAAATTATGAGTGTGTGATTTCTTTTAGTAATTATCCTCACAGTGGAATTTAAAATACTTGGCACTTCTCATTGAAAATGAGCACAATGAGAAACAAGGTTTTTCACAACTCACACACCTGCTATCTCTTCCCTGTCTCGTCTCTGGGATTCAGAACTCCTGAATATTTTAATACCTTGCAGTCTTATTATTTCCTCCTGATGCCTTTACGGGAATGGAGACGAGCCCCCCCCCACACACACACACGGCCTGCGTTGTGTCATCATTTCGAATTTAAGAAGTGGCTGCGCTGGTTTCCAAGGGCAAATCTGGACCTAATCAGAACCATACCGAAAGTTCGAAACCTAAACCGAAAAATTGATGAAGAGAAGATTTAATGAAATCCGGGCTTTTCTTTCTTCTTCTTTTCCTTTTAACTAAAGAGGGAAACTTAAACCACATCTTAAAATCAAGATGTGGGTCAAAAGGCCAAGCATATCACCATTATTAAAAAATGATGTCAAGTCAGTCCCCCCATTTCTTCCTCGTTCCCGATGCAGACGGGAAATCACTTGATGCGCTCTCAGCGTTAATGACTCAGTGGCTCTGTGTGGAGAATGCTCAACCGCTGCCAGTTCGCCTCGTTTTGCCCAGACCAGGGAGGAGAGGGCCCACGGGGCTCTGCCCCCACCCGTGGGTGAGGCGCTCTCCCCGCTGCTGGTGCTGCAGCGAGCTCCGGGGGCGCCTTTTCTGGTGGTCGGGGGTGTGGGGTGGACAGGAGAGAAGTTAAGAAACAAAGCAGCTAACCAACGAAATGAAAGGGCTGGGCTGCTCTTTTTCACTCGGCAAGCCACATCTTTTTTTTTTTTTTTTTTAATTTTAATTGTTGTTCTTCTACAGTTTTCTGTCTTCTGCTCCCATCCCAGCCCACCGCCCCAGCCCCCCCTGCTCCCTCCCATTTCCACGCCCCAGCTTTTTTCCCTGTGTCTTTCATACTTGTTGCTCTAAACCCTTCCTCTTTTCCCTTGAAATTCCTATCCCTCTCCTCTCTTGTTCTCAATTTCGGTGTCTTTGGTTATATTTTGCTTGTTTGTTTGTTCTGTTAATTAGGTTCCTGTTAAAGGTGAGATCATATGGTATTTGTCTTTCACCGCCTGGCTTAGTTCACTTAGCATCATGCTCTCCAGTTCCATCCATGCTGTCTCGAAGGGTAGGAGCTCCTTCTTCCTTTCTGCTCCATAGAATTCCATTGTGTAAATGTGCCACAGTTTCTTGATCCGTTCATTTACTGATGGGCACCTAGGTTGCCTCCAACACTTGGCTATTGTAAACTGTGCTGCTGTGAACATTGGGGTGCACAGGTTCCTTTGCATTGGTGTTTCAGGGTTCCTGGGATAGAATCCCAGCAGAAGCCACGTCTTCTTCTGTTCACATTCTTCCCAGCACAGATCCATGCTCTCATCTTCACCTGCCTCTGCACGCTTCATTGATTGTTTACTTACAGCTTTGATATGCATGTTCCGAAACTGTGGCCCGCACATGATTTCCGGGCCGGATTCTCACTGTTCCGGCTGCGGCGCTGCCTCTCCTGGTGGGGCACTCAGATCTCCAACACCCGTGAGGGCGACCGTGGGCATGGGCCTGAGCCATTGGCAACCTCTAGTCTGTCAGCGGGACTCTGTGATGGTCCTAGTTAGGCTGCCCCTGTGCAGAATTATAACACAGCGTCAGATGGAGTTGGTCAGCGATGTTCAGCTCTTCAACTTGCTGGTGTCCGGCTGGAACGATTTTCCACCTGAGGAGACCGTGGCTGTTCCCCACGCCACGCGGCGCCGTGGTTAACAGTCGTTCACACGCCGGGGAACCAAACGCCTTTGCCAAGCACGTGGTGCGGCAGCCCTTCACACGTGCACGTCCTTTGCGAAGAAACCGGGCCCTGCACGGAGAAAGGGGTGCGGGGACTCCTCCCAGGGCCCCTCCTGGGAGAAGACCAGGTGCCGCGCCCACCCCTTCCTCGCCAGACGGAGGGGTCACTTCCATTTAACGACGACAGCCTTCCCGAGTCACCTCCACCCGCGGAAGCCGCGGCCGACTGCCTGGGTCCCTCAGCAGGACGTCAGGGCTTCTCCGGCACGCCACGCCACGCCTCACACGCCACTTACATGCACGTGTCTGCCAGGAACCACCGACAGAAACGTGCTTTCCCGGTGTCTGTCATGTAGACCCAGCTCACGTTCAACTCGAACACCTTCAGTAACGCATCTCACAAACGGCGTTGGCGGGGACGGCAGAGTTCGCTGCGGCTGCTGCAGGTGGTGGAACCGAAGGCTTCGGGGGCCGTGCACAGTGTGGGGAGGGGTTTGCACAGCACGGGGAGGGCCTGCCGGGTCGGGGGTCGAAGGGCTTTGCTGCTCTTCTGCAAGTCAGGGAAGGGGAGATGTGTCAGAAGTCCGAGGATGTCACTCAGTCAGTTTTCCAGGAGGAAAAAGAATGTGCTAGTAAATGCACACGTGAAAAAGGATGTGTTTCTAGACAATAATTATTAAATATCACCCTTAATTATCGACAGTATTTAAATATGAAGAAAATTTCAGTAAAAATTTAAGCCATGGGCATGTCATTTTAACATAATTTATTTGTATGTTAAATGGTTAAAAATAGGAAAATGCATACATTTAAATATTTATTAACCTTTTACTCTGATTTTCTGTTAATAACTTCCTGTGTTTCAATAGTCATTATAATTAGTATTTAACTGCTGTATGATAATTCATCTAGAGGCAAACTGTAATTCTTTCTGGATCTTGAAGTGATTTTCTGCACGCGGGAGCCAGGCGGCGGCCGTCTGTCGAGAGCAGAGATGGTGCTTTGCTTATTGTCTTCAGCTCCGATGCCATGTGGTTTCCACCTCAAGTTCGCAGTGTTTGCTTTCTCCGCCGGGAACCGTTTTCTGCTGGCACCGGATGAAATAACATTTCCCCCTGGAGTTCTCCATGGTCTGTATCTACCCTTGATGGAAACCTTGCATTCGGAACTTTGTAATCACACACTGACCCTTTGATTAAAGATGCTTTTCAAAAACAATTTTTAAGATATTCAGAGAAATCGTGTTTTGATCCACCCCTGACTTTTTGCCGACGTGGGGAATCACACCCGCGTCCATCAGGTGTTTGATTTGGAGCCGTCCAGCCAAGGGCCGAGCAGGGGGTGCTGCGTGCGGCCCCTTCGAGGCGGAGGCCCTCTCGGAGGTGGCGGATGTCTGAATCTCCTTGCACGAATTTCTGTTGAACCTGGGGACCCTGCCGGAGTCTCTCCGCTTTACCTCGCAGCGAAGGGCGACAGCGCCTCCCCTCTCCCTGCCGGGCTGTCCCGCCCACCTGCGAACGCCCGAGGAGCAGACTGTCCAGTCTCAGGAATGAATGCTTCTCCTGGGAGCCTGTGCGCTGGGATTTCCGGTCCCTCCTTTGCAGACAGTTTTCGCTTTGTCATTCAGACGGACTTTTTCCAGCTCTCGTTCCTTGTTTTAAGTGTTTTCGCTGCTCAGTCCGGTACCGACGTTCACCTTGGCCGTCGTGAGATGAATCTGCAGAAAGAGCCAGCCTCCATCCGGTTCTGCACGAACAGCTGTGAGTCCGATGAGCTCCCACGGGCAATGCTCTCTGCCCCGTCATGCCCAAGACAATCTGGGGAGGCTTGCTTCCCTGATACTCCAGAATGAACGTGGTAAACAACTATTTAAATGTTGAAGCAGAAACCTTATAACAGTGGTAATTGAAAAATGCCCAAAGCTCCCGATGGGGTTTCTACTTACACGTTTTCCAGAAGCGGAGGCAGCAACACTGATGTTTTCCTGAAGGGGGGACACGGGGTCCACAGTTTCCCCTTTCTTTCCCTTGCCCGGGACGGGAGCGTCCGTGTGAAATCTGTCAACGCTCGCAGTTACGGTCGGACGCTCTGCAGTCTCAAGGATGTGTTTACATAGGAAGCTTATTCAATTTTACTTTCAAGGCTCCTGAAGGGGCGGATAAGCCTTCTCTTTTTAACTCATGTTTCTTACCCCAAACAGTAACATCAAGCTGCAAATCATCTCACCAAAATTTAAAAATGTTCTCCCATAGAGTTAATGCTTACTATGAAAATCACGAACCAGAAATAGGAATAATTACTTTATGAAAAGCTGGTTAAAGGGTATTTGAGTAAGACGTGCCACTGAAATCTTAATGACCCAACACCAGTCTCGGCGACCTGTTCCTGGATTATTCTGAGGCTTGTTGGTTGACTTTTGACGGCTCCAGTGCCTTTTCATGTGCCTCCTGTGGTTTCTGCCGCTACCTGTCTCTGCGGCCCGCAGCCCTGGGGACTGGCCTCAGCGCACTTCGGGGCAGGCGGCCTCGGCCTCTGGGCTCAGTAGGTGCTGCTCAGGTCGCTCCCCCGCAGCTTCCTTGCGGGTCTGGAGCCGCGGGTGGTAAAGGCCGTCCCCCCCCCCCCCGAGGTCACCCTGTCCATGGAGAGTGCGGTTCTGTCTTCTCGGGGGGTAGTTTCCCAGGAGGCGACAGGTTTCTCCTTTGCTCATTGTTCCTCATTTCTTTTCAAGTTCCTAGGATTTCTACAAAGTGTGATTTCCACAGCAGGGTCACTGGCTAGGTCACCGTGGTCCCTGACGTGGAAATTACTTTAGCGGAGCAGAAGGTTCGACTTAGAGTTCCCACCTCTAATTCGCTTCGATTCAAAGGCATGTAGCGAATGCCGGGAGACACGTGCCATCTGTGGGTCCAGGTCTCTGCAGTGCTGCGGTGAGCAAGATCGTCTCGGTGTCAGAGGTCAGAGGCCGACGCCTGGACCCGCCACGAGCAGTGAAGCGTCTACCCACTGCCCAACCCCAGCCCCGGAAAATCAGGGGCTGCTGATGTGTATTTTGTTTAACTAACAACAGTATAAACACATAACGTTTTTCTTTCAGGAAGTTAGCCAGATGAATGGAAAGGGATAAAGTCAGAAAGGTTATTCTGTGTTTTAGGGCGACCTGCTAACGAGGGCTTCCAGGGAATGTGCCCTGCCCTTTGCATGCAGCTGAGTCGGAGCTCAGCTGGCTGCACCCAGACCCGGACCCTTCCCTCCCCCCCACAGATGGACTCGCAGCCCCCCATCCCAGTATCCCTGGGGACCACAGTCCCACAGGTGGAGAAGGGCTACAGACACGCAGCACCCTTGCGGGCCCCCGACCCCTCCCCGGGGCCTGAGGTGCCCCTGGAAGGCGGCCAGCAGCGTGCACGGTGCACAGAGCCAACGGCACTCTCCCCGCTTCTCTGCCTCTTGTTCAGGGCCGGTCTGCAAGCGTCTTCGGAAACAGGAACAGGTGACATACAGTCGATCCCATCACCCACGGGTTGCACATTTGCAAATTGGCCTACTCACTAAAATTCATCTAAACCTCCAAAATCAGTCCTCACAGCACCCTCTGGGTCACACGCGCTCGTGCCCAGCGGCAGAAAGCGAGTCCTTCCACGCACGTGTGCCGGGCTGAGGTCAGAGGAAGGGGTCTCTGTTTCTTGTTTCTGCTCTCATGCTGGAAGCAGCCGTCCTTCTGTGGGAGCCACGGTTTGGGCGATTTTGTGCTTTTTATCAATTCTATGGTTTAACACGCCCCCCGAGCATCCTTCTGAAAGGCTCTTGCGTGTGCCCGGGCACAAGGAGGCTGCGAGGAGCTTGGGGAGGGCGTGTGGTCAACGAGTTTCCTCCAGGCGTGAGTCTCCGTGCTGACCGCCGGGAGGTCCATGGTGATCAACTCCAAGTGAAAAGCGAGGGGATTTCAGACGGAAGCACACGGAGAACGAGGTTGGGGGTCGATTGCTTGACAAGGTGTGGCCAGGGGCTCACAGGAACCTAACCCTGTGTTTCCCCTAAGACCAGTGGCTCAGTATTTCCAAATTCAGTGTTCACGCGACTTCACAGAACATTGTTCCCGTGAATAATGAGAGTCAAGTCTGTGTGGTCCAGAATATGAAGGAAAAAAATATTTATTTTTCCTCCAGGCTCTCGTTGCATCCTTAGGTTTGTTATCTCGGACTTAATTTGTAGGCTGACGCTTCCTCCATTTGTTTAATAAGAAAGACGACCCCCGAAGTGCCATTTGAAAAGTGCTGTTTGCACGAGTAAGTGATGTGATCGTCATGAAACTGCCCCCCGAACAGAAATGCGGGAACAGGAGCAGCAAGCGTGACTCACCGAAGGGGCGGAACCCGTGCGAAGGATCGAACAGTCACCGCTGTTTGCCGATGTTTTCTACCAGAGTGTTCAACCCTTCCTGATTTCATCCGTCCGCAAGTCACGTTGTTCAGCTGTTAAACAGTTTACGTCTGAAATTCAAATTCCACGTGAACAAGGCGCTGGGTCTCCTCTTCTCTGTGTTTTTCTAGCTGCTTTAATAGGTCGCTTGGTGTAGGAGCAAAATTGAACACTAAGGAGGACTTGGTTGGCCTGCATCTGTGTCTTTCACCGTCTCCGGCCACCACGGCTTGCTTTGCTCTCCCGCAAACCCCTGCCCGCGGTGCCACCAGGCGGGGCCGGGCTGGAAGCGGAGGAAGGAAGCTGCAGGGGGCTCCACCTGTGCGCGTGGCGGGCAACCCCGCCGGGCCAGGTGAGCGCTGGCCGCAGAGCCCTGGGTTCAGGTGGCAGATGTTGCTGCTGCAGGAGCCTCGGAGCTGACAGCTCGCCTCAGGCCCAGGTCCAGGTTGACTTCGCCCTGAATGGCAGGAAGTCTTCGCGGGAGCAAACGTGGAGGCGGTTTGGGGCCCTTTTGTGGCGACCTGCAGACGGGGAGCGGTGTGTGACCCCCCTGCGTGCAGAACGGAGGCCCCGGCCTTTCACGGAGTCCTGCTGGTCGGTGAGAGTGCGGGTGGGGACGGTGACAGAGGCAGCTGGGTTCCCTTCCAGACACCGGTCGGGGGCAGAGCAGGGCCCGGGGTGGGGGCGGGTGGCTAGAGGTCGGGGATGTACCAGAGGAAGGAAGGGACCGCGCACCGTGTCCCCGGGCTGACCCCCGAGCGTCACTCAGAGACGCAGGGCCATGGGAGCTGCTGCAGGCTTGCCCCACCCCTGTCTCCACGGGAGCCCACTCGGCTCTGACCCCCGCGAGCTGGGGATTGACTTTCCCGGCTGCAGGCGGGCAGAGCTGGGAAGGGGCGCCACCGCGCAGGCAGAAGGGCCGCCGGATGTTCGGGTGTGACTCCTGTCAGACGGCACGCTTCTCACACTCGTCCCCGTCCCTCCTGTGAGGTGTTGCTGACACAAACCCCGAGCCAAGAGGCATTTCGGGGCCGGTTCGCAGCTGGGGTGTGGGCTCGCCGTGGACCCCAGCGCCACGTGGCTGCGGCTCCTGGTAATTTCTGGAACGTCGGCGCAGGTCCCTGGGCACCGAAGGAGCCAAGTCTCTAATAAATGCGCCGCGCGGTCGCCCCCGGCGCACAGACCGAGCGACCTGGCGGGTGTGGCGGGAAGCACGGTTTCTGCCTGTTTAAATGGACGGACAAGCCACTGGCAACATTGCACCGCGGTGATGGGCGTATCTAGTTTGTTTTCTTCAATCACAAGCCCCCCATCCCAGACCCTCACTGAGTGCAAACCCCCTGTCTGCTGGCTGTGAGCGTGTGTCTGTGTGCGTGTGTCTGTGAGTCTGTGTGAGCGTGTGTCTGTCCCTGTGTGTGGTGTGCGCAGCCCTTGAGCCCTACTCAGCTTCTTTCTCTGCCTGCTCAGTTGTAACAGCTGCTGACTCACCGCTAGGGAGTAGATACGACCTCCGTACCGAACGGGCCAGGGTGCTTTGTTCTTGAGCGGGCTGTGCTGGCTCAGTCCTCATCGCACGGACGATGGAGACAGAGAATCAGGAGGAGTCCGCACACCTGGGGGCACATCTGGGTTGGCGTCCCACGTGGCACTGGGCGAACTCAGACGTGACAAAGACAAGGAGAAATCTGTGTCACAAGCAGGGGTCGGCTCTGTGAGCACGTGTGGGTGGGCGGGCGTTCTCTCTCGTCTCCTGACCTCAGCGAGGTTCATGTGAGTGTCGGGGACGTCTGAGAAAGGCAGGCTCCCCGAGGGGGTCAGCAGCACCCGTGTCATCGGCAGAGGGACCGTCTTACTGTGTGTGCCACGGCCCTGACGGAGGGACGGATGGTTCTGACTTTTCATTCACCCAGGAGAACACGCAACAAGTTACAGGAAGTCAAGGGAACGGGAAACCCTCGATTTCACATTCCGGCGTTCCCTAGAAGTTCTGAGTGCGTTTGAAGATAATCATTATTTTCTAATGGTCAGAACATTCACTTTCTGACGAACATCTCCCAGTCTTTTCGTCGCACGGAAGGGAGGGAAGTGTTTCCCAAAGGCTGTGTTTATATGTGTGTGTGCACACATGTTGCATGTGCATGCACATGTTTCTGCGTACACACACGTCACGTGTAAGTGTGTGCATGCCATGTGTGTGCATCTGTGTACGTGTGTGCGTGTGTGTCTCAGGGACAGCACTGTTCGAACTGACTGCAATGTCACAAGCAGAGGATGCGGCTTCGAGATGCAAGACCGCTGAGGTCCGTGGAGCTGGCGGGAGGCACCCGCGTATCGAGTGCCTCCGCGGGTTTCCCACGGGCCGGCCACGTGATTCCGCGGAGCCGCCCCTCCCTCCCCCTGCCTGTTCTTCCACCAGGTCTCCCTGCCCTCGGCCCTCCCGCCCCCGCTCAGGCACACACGCACACGCTCACCTGACACCCTCCCAGCTTTGATTCCAAGCCATCAGGCTTTGTAACTAATATCTTTGCTAAACCTTTGGGATTCATTACATTTGTTTGATTATATCACACGGTTACATTTATTTTCAGCCCCTTCCTACCACAGCAGCGATGTCACGTGCTCGCCTGGACACATTCCAGGCCTGGCCCGCCCCGGGTGACCGTCAGCGGCAGGGGGACCAGTCGGCCAGGCAGAACACCAGCCCTGGGAAGCTCTGGGGTCTCGGCTGTGTTAATGGAAGTGCCCGGGCGGAACCGGGGGAGGCAGAGCCGGCCTCCCCCCGGGGCACCCAGAGTTCTCGCTCCAGGGATTCCTGAGTTGCATTTTGCAAAGATGTGAGTTTATATAAAATGTTTTCTGGAAAGGTTCTCTTTTTTTAAAGTAAACTATTTTGTTCTTCTAGGGTATATCTGAAGTTATTTGAAATACTATGTATAGAAATATCTTTTATTGCTTTGCTTGGATATTATACAAAAGCAGCTTAATGCATAAGCAATTATGCGGATTAAAGCCCTAAAATAAATGTCTAGTTTTGTTTCAAATTTCTAATACAATTTTTTTCCTAAGAATCGAGGCAGTTAGACAGACTTTTCTCATGGACTATGGGAAGAACTGATCTGAAGCGAGTCTTTTGACTATGTTTACATTTTAATAAAAATCAAAAGCATGTGTTTATTGTAAGGTTTTTTTTTTTTTTTGCTTGTTTCTTGTTTGGAGGAACAAAAAAAATAACACATTTAAGTCTGCAATGAATAGAAGGTGTGCAAAATCTGAAATGTTTTATTTGCACCAGGACAGTTGCAAGCTGAGAGAATTCCCTTGATATCTACTGGCTAACGTCCCGGCGATCTGCGTTCAGCCCACCTGGTGGCGAGGTGCCCCTGGGTGCCAGACCCGTGTCGTTACCTCACCGTTTAGGGGGTGAGGTTGGCCCCTGGTCTGGCTAAAAATAATCAGCTCTAAACAGAGTGGGCAGAGTGAGCAAGAGGGTCTGGGTCTTTTAGGTTCCGTGTACATGAAATTCTTTTCTCTTGCTGAATCTGTCGTATAGTTGAAGCTGTGGCCATTAAAGTATTTAAAATTTGGTGACAGAAGTACGATCAGAAAGTTCAAATGGAGAGTACCGTTAGAGAAAGGTATGCTATTTTAAATATTTAGAAGAAAATTCAGACTTTTCTCCCATTCACAATAAAATGTCCATATACATCTTATCGACTGCATTTTACGACTCGCACTTGAGAGGCATAAATAACCCGTCCAGTGGATCAACGGTCGCCCCAGACTCCGACCCGTGCGGGGCAGTGAGCGAACCAGGGTGCTCAACGCCGCACACCTCACGCCTTCTTCTAGTCGCCCGACCATGTAAACATGATCGATTAGGTCTGGGGTGAGGAAACTGATGCTCAGAACGGTTCATATCTGTGCATCGAACAGCCAGTGGTGATCGGAAGTGGGGTCCGCGCTGCCCGAGTTCCGTCTGAACCTCGAGTTTGTGCCCACAGCCCGAGGAGCCTTTTGGGGTCTTCGATCGCCGCCCCCCCTTCCGTCCGTCCGTCCGTGGGCGGCAGGAGAGGGTGCACCCGGGTGACAGCCGCGGACACTTGCCTGTGCTATTTCCGAGAGGCCGGGCGTCACAAACACACCTGTTGGAAGCTTTACACCACTGCTTTCAAGTAGCTGATGGGACTGGACGGTTTCTGCAGACGACGTCCGGTCGGGCGCTCGCCGCTTCTGATCGCAGATGTCGGTGACGCCCGGGCGTGCCTGTCAGCCAAGTTCTGGATCTCAGTGCCGTGTCCTTCCTGGCCACTCACACAAGCACCGGGCCTTTCTCGCCCACGTGCGTGTTTTCTTGTTTCCTCTGAGCCTGGCTTCTGACAGGGCTCGCTCTGCGGAACTGTGTCCAGTCGGTGCGCTTCTGGCTCACACACACGCCCACGTGCCAAGACCTGTCAGAAAACAGGCTGTGGAAGCGCCAGGCCTGCCGCGTGCTCCCTGGGACGAGTGGGAGAGTGACGTGCGGGGGACAGCCTGGGGACCCCGGGGGTCCACCGGCGAGCAGAGCACGTCTGTTCTGATGGGGCCGGCAGCTCCGCCGACTCATCGTCACCAGCCCGGAGCTCTCAACTGTGTCTCAGAGAGAAACGCAGCCGCATGCGGTGCCGCCGTCCCCGCCGACCCTTCCCCGAGCCACGTCTGCGGCAGAGTGGGGCTGGGGGCGGGACTGGGAGTAACGGACCTGACTCCATTCCTGGACGGAGCCCGGGCCGGTGGCCGCGAGCCAGGAGCTCAGGGGACAGCGACTCCCCCACAAACAAGAACCTCCCTTTTTTTTTTTTTTTTTTTTGGAGAACTGTCAAGGGAATCTGAACTATAATTCAACTAAAGTCTTTGAGAGGTTATTTATTCTTTAACTACAATGATCAAATCTGTTTATTTGCTTTTTAAATATTCGGATATTTGTTAAGAACTGTATTTTAAGAGATTATTTTTAGAAGTTTTCGTTTACTCTTTCGCCCCATCGAAGTGCTGGATAATGGAAAAGATGCAGTAAGCTTATGAAAGCTGCACCATTTGCCACGCCAGCCAGTGTTATAAAACCTCTAAATGTGGATCATTTAGAGTCAAAATAACTAGCACCCCTCCCCCACCCAATACCTTTGCTCACTCATTAAAAATGTGCTTCGGGCTAGATCTTGGTTTGAGATCATGGTCACATCCTAAATTAAGTAGAAAATTTCAATGCCTCTGGCCACTTTCAGGTTTTATCAGTGTGAGACATGAATTTTAAAAAGTCTGTGCTTGAGAGGGACCAAGTAGGCTTATGAACAGAAAAAAAATATTGAAACCAATGCTTTTGTTAAAGTATACTGGTTTTAGCCAATTAAAGAAACCTAAGGAAGGACAATTAAAGTACCTTAAATACTAATATTGTTATGTCATAATAATATTTAAGGTTACAATGATAATTGAGAGGAATGTTAAAAAGTTTTCTTGGCACGTTTGCGTTAAAATATTCTAGGAAAAAAACCCCACCCGGTCCCGGCTTTATTAGGGCAGACGGTAGGTCTTCCCCATGGCCAACAGCTAAGAGGCGTTTCTAGTTAATTGTTTCTTAGAGAATAAGTGGGTGGTCCTACTGTTTGGGCAGGAGTAGTTTTAGCCAACAAGGAAAAAAGCCTGATCTGCTGTCCACCTCGGAGGTCAGTGACCGCCTTCCATGTTGTCTGAGCAGCCACCTGTCCTTCTTCACTGGGCCTCTGAGATACTTTTATTCCGGGAGAACTTGCGGCAGCCACAGTGACCTTGCTCTTCTGGAGCCTCGAAGCTGGTCCCACAGGCGCGTCGCTGAGCGCTCCGCAGGCGGCTGGGGGGCGGTGGTCCCTCGGGCTCGTTCAGAGAGAGAATGAAGGGAGACAGACGTTCGCATCCCGGCACAGATGCCAGTGTGACGTCCTGAGGCCAAGACTGGGGGCGGGGGCAGGACAGGCTGGTGGGATTTCGAAGTGTCTCCGAGGAGCGAACATGGACCGGGTCACACGTTTTAACCTGTCCCCAGCCACCCCTGTGCTCGCCGAGTCCATTCGTTCTCCTCCCGAGAGAAAAGCAGGGAGGCGCAGCCGGCAGACCACGCGAGGACGGGGACAGGCTGGTGCCCGGCAGTTTCCTGGCGGGACGACCTTCCCCCTGGTGCAGCTCCTCGTGGGGCAGCAGCCTTCACACCGGTTGGCGGGGCAGCTGCTCCGTCCGCTCACGGGGCTCAGTCCCTCGCGGTCTGCAGGTGCGAGGGCGTCGTGAAGCCTTGTGGATGCGATTTGACAAAGCTCTTGTTCCCTCTGAAAGACCAGAACTGTGACGAACTCCACACCGAGCGACGGGAGTCAGAACACACAGAAACCACGCGTGCGTTGCGTCCTGGCGTGGCAGGACCTCGATGCCTTCGCGGGGAGTCCGGCCGAATCTCTGCGGCTCCGTCCGTCCCTCTGCTTCTCCACCGCTGAGTGTCCCTCCTCCCGTGACGTCAGCCACGGCGGCTCCTCACGAGTGTGTCCCGGTGTGTTTCCAGCCCCCGACGCTCAGGCTCGGGGTCTGTGTGCCTGGGCCCGGGCGCAAGCTCGGCGCCTTGGAGAGGCAGGCGCTGCACGGGCCTCGGGGGGTTCACAGAATGGCCGGAACGTGCTGCTTAGTAACCTCGAAAGCGTTCTTCCCTTTTCTCAAAAAATCGAGTCTCCCGGTACCTGCAGGAACGGCTCGTGTCTGCTTTAAAAACGCACCGCACATTATACAGCGAGAGCCCCAGGCCTTTGCCTTCTTCGCTGATCGATTCCCCAATACTTTTGCTTTTAAACGCACCGCACTTTTACAGCATCTTCCATTCCCTTTGTTTGCTAAGACGCCTGTGCAGCTAAAAAAGTATTATAGTTAATTCCCACCGGTCACGCCCGGCCCTCCCTGGGTGTCCTGCACAGGATTCGATGTGGGGCCTCGGCACGCACTGGATGCTGGGCCGGGCTGGGCTTTGGGTCGGTCGGGGGCGCGAGAGTCTGGTGCCCACCACCCAGGAGCACGTGTCCCTCCACCCAGGGTTTGCTGCGCGCCCGAGTTCTCAAACGCCTGGTTCTTTGAGACCTCGCCTCCGACCAAAACCGTTGAATGCTGGGAGAAGCCGGTCTTCTGAGAAACAGGCGGCACGGGTCGCGGGGCCGAGCCACGCGCTCAGCAGGAGGCGGCGCAGGTGCTGGCAGTGAACGCCGGATGCCGGGGCGTCTCCGGACGATTCATCCACAAAAGTCTGAATAGCAAACTCCGCAGAACGTTCCGCCGCACACGGCGCGACTTTCAACCTTCTGCCCGAAAACAGACCGAAGTGCCGAAGAGCAAGTGAAACGCGCGGAGCCCCGGGTGTTTGTGAGGAAAGGGGACCGCAGCTGGTCGGTTCTTCATCTTCCTCGACCGTGTGAGCTCGTTCAGCTCAGAGAGGTTCTGCTTCCAGTTCCACGTAGATGTTCAGAAAAGTGCAGCCGAAGAAAGTGCTGAGAAACGGCCGACCCCCCCCCCCACGGGAAGCCTCACCCCCACACCTCGCAGGGCGTGAGGGCTGACCCCGGCTTGTTCCGCCTCCCTGTCCCCACGCCCTCCCGCAGGACTGGTCACCGCCCCGAGACGCACAGAAGGACGGTGCAAGTTTGAGAACGTCTCATACTTGGGGATTTGTCCGTTTCTATTCCCGATTGTCAAATTTATTCCTGGAATACTTCTGCTGTCAGGTGAAGAAGCCTGGCTCACCTACCTGGGATGAACCCAGGGGGGGTCCCTGTCCCAGAAGGGTCCTGCTAGGTCACCTGGTGGGCCGTCTCCTACCACAGGGGGAGCCCAAATGAGCCACCCAGTGCCCACTCCTCTGAGGGCCCAGTGAGTGGGGGCTGGGGCTCCCGTTCTCGGGGGTCTGCCTGGTGACCGGCAGGGGGCAGCGGCAGCGTGCACGTGACCTCGCTTGTCCCCATCCGGGGGCTGTTGCTGTCCCCATGTTTGTGCATGAAAAAAAGAGAGAGGATGGGGATAGAAGTGTTTGGTCTGTTCACTGGAGCTTGTGTGTTTTATCAGTTTTTAGAAATGAAATGTTTTGCTGTATTTTGCCAGTTCCTGTGGGAAGGACGGGGTGGGGGCGGCTCAGGAGCTGTGCTGTGGGCGCCCTGAGCTGGACTGAGGGGCCGCGTTGCCATGTGGGCGGTGCCACGGGGGCGGGCGCTGGCGCCCCCGAGGCTCGGTTATCCCTACCTGAGGCCAGGAGAGAAGCTCCGCTCTCCCCACCTGCCTGGGCCTGGGCCAGCCTGGTGCGTGTAAGAAGAAATAACACATGAAAAGGTGAACAGGTTAAACACGTTACTGAGCCACCTTGTCATTTCCACATGCAAATGTTTCTCATTTTGGGGAGGTCAGCTGAACTGAAGCGTAATTTACATGCGGTGAAGTTTCCTCATTGTGGGAAATTTTGAATTCCAGACAGAGCCCTGTGACTCAGGGCCATTACCTCCGCATGTCCGCCCAGTTCTCAGATCTTCAAAGGGAAGGGGAAGGTGGCCAGGGACTGAAACATTGTACACTTCCGTTTCATTCAGTTTAGGTTCTGATAAGGATAGGCCCTCGAAGGGGTGACTGGGGAGAGCGCCTTTTCACAGTTCTAAAGAAAGGCCGGTTTGTGTCTGCTCAGATTAGCGAAGAAATAATTAAGACACACAGGAGGAAGAAGAATGGACTGTGAGTTTCTTTTTATAAGGGGAATAATTGACTTGCTTATGAAAAGAATGATCTTAAAGTGATAGCTTTTCTATCTACATAGATAATTCTTTATTCTGTCCTTGATCCTAGATAGCTCCAGAATATCATAAAGCAAATTCTTGCTAAAAACCTCCTGCAGTTCCCATCCCTAGGAGACATGTGAGGCCACCCCCGGGTCTTTGCCTCCCCACGATTTCCAGCCCCTCCTTCCGAAGCTCACGGAACCCCCCTCCCTGGCGCCTCGTCTGCCCCAGAGGTGGAGAGCCCTGGGCCCAGCTCCATTTCGGAGGCGCTGCACCGGGGAGCGCTGGGCGCAGAGCTGACCTGTCGGTGTGCACGTGACGAGTGAGCCAGGCTCCTCACGAGGTCACACGGCGTCCCGGCGACACTGGCCCGAGGACCTCGCGTGACTTTGAGGGCGGACTCCCTGGCTGGGTGTGGCGTTGCCCGCTTGCTGCCCTGCTGCATCCATTTCTGCTTCAGTCTCACAGTTAAGGCAGGTGCAGCATTCACACTCGCCTCCGGTAACGTCGACACGGCTCGAACGAACCTGTACAAACACCGAAGTTGGAAACCAAGCGCAACCCTTGGCCGGATTGGCTGGACCGCGGCGATCTCCGGGAGGGGACTAAACACCGGCACCACGCTGGCCGGGATCCGCGCTTGGCCGCCGCCCCAGCTTCTCCTCCAGCCGCTTCATTGATGTATTTTTAACAACAATTAGTGAAAGCTGCTGTGGATTTAACCTCATTGCAGACGTTCAGTTTCCTCACGGACATCTGGGAGTATATGTGCCATCTTCGCCATGTGCTTCAGGAGCGGGAAACAGGGGAGTAATTATAAAAATATATTTTCAGAGGCGGAGGAATATTAAAAATACAGAAGCACTTTTCAATGCTTTGCTCCTCGATTTAATGAAATTTCCCTTAATTCACTCTTGCTCTTCAAGAATTCAACTTATTCACACACAGTTTTTGTGGAAAAAACACCAAATCTCTAAGCACGGCACTGTCAGTATCCGGGAGTGTCTGAGAACGATGGGTCCCGGCTGGGCACGAAAGAGCGTCTGAACACCACGCAGCCTGTGCCGCGTGCGCGGCCGGGACAGTGGGCATGGCGCCCGGGTCTCAGTGTTTGCGCGTGATGACGGGACAGTGGTTTGGAGCACCCACGACAAATTCTCCAAAGTGCTATTTTCAAAACATTGCATAGGAATCCGCACACAGGCAGCTCATCGAAGTCAGACTTCCTGTCTTGTTCTCTGTGGGTGATTACAGACTGTTCTCCCCAGAACTCGTCCAGAGACCAGCAGAGGGAAGTATGTGCGTTTGGACACGTGGGCACAGAGGCTCAGAAACTTGTCTTAAACTGCGGGCGAGGAAATATGCTTGAGGATTGAAGGCACTGGTCCTGTTTACCAGCCCGGATGAGGGACCACTTCCAGGAGCGGACTCGGAAATGGACCAATTATTTAGGGCTTTTGAGGGACTTGAGGCTGAGAGGGGTTGGAGAACGGGAAGGGGACTGGTCAGGACTGCTTAGGATTTACAGTTGTCTGATGTTTCCTCATGGTAAGTCTGGGGTTATGGGTTTCTGGGAGTTAATGGGTTAGATTTACTGTCAATCATACTAAAGAATTATTGAAATGGAAGTTGTACTATCATATGATTATAATCTTATTAGAAGGCTGATGACATTTAAAAAAAGTAATAAGTTCCTAGGAGTCAAGAAATCGCCTTCATGTCAATCAACAACATCCCGCCAGCCCTGGTGACATGTTTTCTGTTGAAAATGTCCATCCACTCTGCTCACGTCTGAAATGTCTCTTGTGTCGAGAAATAAGCAGTAGGTACCATCTCTAAACCTGCACTGGCTCCGGTCACCGGTTGCCCTGTCACCACCCTCTTCCTCCTCCTCACTGGTCTCCTGCACTCCCCGGCCTCCAGGGTCCCAGAGACGCTCTCCCCGATGCGCCCCCCACCCGGCCCCTCCGTTCCGAATAAGCCTCCGCGGCCGCGCTGAGGAGCAGGGCTCCTCCGGCCGGGTAGTAGTTCATGTCCCCCGGGAATGCTTTTCTTCAGGTATTTTATTCAGGTATGTTTATTCTTAAACACGTGTCTTCATGCTCCAGTTACATTTTCGGGGCTCTGGTGTCCCCAGAGGAGGCAGAGGGCAGCCGCTGTCTGACCGTGCAGCCTGCTCGGTGGGTCGGGGGGGTCCCAGCGCCTGCGGACACGCCCCGGCCACCCAGAGCACCAGCACCTTCCCCGACGGCACGTGGGCTTGAAAACGATGAAATTGAGTACACTCTAATTTCTGATCGGCAGGCTGATCAAACTCAGTTGTGTCGCCTTTCCCCCATACATTTTATTCCCCAGCTCCTAAAACATGTTTTAAGAAAAGATGGCTGGTTAACGTTTATGATGAAATGTAATTTCAGTCTGCCATGCCATTTCCCCTGTAAAATCAACTGCTCCCATCAGGAGAAATACGTAAGACGCATTTATTATCCATTTTGATGCTGGATTATTTCTATATTCCAAAACTGGCTGGGGCGTAAGGAAGAGGGAGGTATTGCGATTCTTTCACACGTGGGACAGGGAACGAGTAATCAGCCGGGCACCGTGCTGTGGTCTTAAAGAGGCCGCACGACGCTTCCCGGTTCACGCAGCAGCTGCCTGGCTCTCGCTCGGTGCTGGGGGAGAGGCCTCGGCAGCTGTCCCCGGCAAGGTCTCGGCTGTCGCTCCACGCCTCGCCAGGATGTTTCAGAAAGACAGTCGTACTTATTTAAAGCCCAACCTGAGGGCTTGAGTGTTGTTATCTTCTGCGTGCATGTAAAAATCATCGCACGTAAAGGTAACAAATACCTCACAAAAAATTGGTGTTTTTAAAATATAGTCATCACACTCATGTGCTTTAGAAGAGGAGACATCTTTGCTGGCAGGTATGAGACAATTATACTACAGCCTCTATGTGAGTAGAAGAGCCCCTTTAAAAGTGGTGCCAAACTAAGGAAACAAGAACTTAAGCTTTATCTTAGGAAGAAAAAAGCCATCGGTTTTCTGAGAACCCACTGGAAATAATGAAATAAAAAGGGACCCTGGGCTTCCAGCTCCCCAATGACCCTTTTGCGGAGTCCAGGGGCTGCCAAAGAAGACACCCTTGGTTGGAGACTTGGTGACGAGCGTCTTGGTTTCTTCCTTAAAAGACAAAGGCTCCCTGACTTACTGCCAGAGCCACACGAAAGACTGGATAGATTCTTCACTGAAGTGGCGATGGAAGTAATTACATTGTTAGGAGTGTCAACTTGTTTTTTTCAAACCCTTTGACAATGCAGAGGCGCTGACATTAGTAACAAAGAACATGAACATTTGTATCAACACTGTCTCTGAAAATGTTCCAGTGCAACATTGTTACATTGCCATGGTGCGTGACTACTCTGTAGAAAGACTGGGTTTGTTCGGACAGCAGGCTGTTAAGGACGAACGCACCTTCAGGCCCCGCCCCCACCGCCCCAACCTGGGAGTGAGGGGCACATCCCCACGACGAGCGAGCTTCCCCTCATTTCCAGCCCTTGGTCTGTGAGCAGAATGACCAATGTGACTTAGAAGGAGACCGAACAAAATAATGAACAGAAGTGCCGCTGCATAAAACATCCCCCTTCGTTCTCCACTGTTATTTAAAATCTTAAAAAGGAAATGGAAAAGGAGGTGAAGATTACAAATCGTTCCTTTTAACTGAACACATCTCTGGGTCTTCCACGCTCGATACAGGCATGTTGTGCGGTGTGCCCCTGAGGGACGGGCTAACCACGCAGCGTGAGGAAGAACATTCTCTGGTGAGAAAACGGAGGTCTTGCTTCATTTTACTGGTCCAAAGTCCTGCTCCACATTTGAAGTTAAATAATTATGAACTAGGAAAAAAAACATTAGTACATCAAAAATTATAAGAGTCTATCTACGTGGCATTTGGGGGAAAGGCAGCAGGCAGTGTGGAAGAGAGACTGGCGTGGAGGCGCGTGGAGCTAGCGGCCTCGCGGGTGGGGGGCAGGGTGGCCGTCGGGGCCTGTGCGGGGCTGGCACGCTGGCTGGTGACTGGCTTTTCCGGTTGGTCCTATGGTGGTTCATTCGTGGGCTCCGACTCACCTCAGGCTGCTGGTCTGTCCGCTTGTGCATGGCCGCGCTCACCGAGCACAGCCTCCCTGCGGAGCCCTGCCTTGGGGCCTCCCGGCTCCCCCCCCACCCCGGGGGTGCGGCCCCGGGGGTGGGCTGAGCTGAGAACCCCCGGGCCCTGCTGTCAGGACGGGAAGCCACTTCTCTTTGGTGGCAGCGTTCCCTGGCCTGGTACGCCTTCCTCGAGCCCTGAGGAAAGGGGTCATTTTCTTTCTCTGTTTCTCAGGTCCCTCCCCCCGTTATATTTTCCAAGTGCCAAACTCATGGCCAGGGTGCACCTGCTAACTT
>PVKU01013344.1:0-29705 GCA_004027475.1 Anoura caudifer | reverse complement strand
ATGACTTGGAATACTTCTTTCCAGCCCCTTCTTGCCTGGAAGGTCTCTTTTGAGAAATCAGCTGACAGTCTGATGGGATCTCCTTTGTAAGTGACTGTCCCCTTATCTCTAGCTGCTTCTAGAATTCTCTCCTTCATTTTAATCTTGGCTAATGTAATTACGATGTGCCTTGGTGTGTTCCTCCTTGGCTCCAACTTTTTTGGGACTCTCTGAGCTTCCTGGACTTCCTGGAAGTCTATTTCCTTTGCCAGATTGGGGAAGTTCTCCTTTATTATTTGTTCAAATAAGTTTTCCACTTGTTGCTCTTCCTCTTCCCCTTCTGGTACCCGTATAATTCCAATGTTGGGGCATTTAAAGATATCCTGGAGGTTCCTAAGCCTCTCCTCACTTTTTTGAATTCTTGTTTCTTCATTCTTTTCTGTTTGTTTCTTTCTTCCTTCTGATACACTCCATTGATTTGAGTCCCAGTTTTCTTCCCATCACTATTGGTTCCCTGTGCATTTTCCTTCATTTCACTTAGCGTAGCCTTCATTTGTTCATCTAATTTGCAACCAAAATCAACCAGTTCTGTGAGCATATTGATCACCAGTGCTTTGAACTGTTCATCTAATAGGTCGGCTATCTCTTGGTCACTTAGATGAATTGGCTCTGGGGCTTTGATCTGTTCTCCCATTTGAGCCATTTTTTTGGTGTTTTGTTTTGTTTTGTTTTGTTTTGTCTGGTCATGCCTGTTACATAGTGAGGGGTGGAGCCTTAGGTGCTCACCAGGGCAGAGCAACTCAGTGGCAGAGTTCTGACACTGTGTGTGGGGGCAGGGTCCGAGAGAGAACAATGGTGCTTGCTCTGCTCTCTCATATTTCAGTCCCTTCCTCCACTTTCCACAGCAAACTGGGACCTTCTGGTGCTGATTTCCATGTGGGTGGGCTTGTGTAAGTTCTAGAACCCTGTGGTCTTCTCCAACGAACTCTCCTGTGAGGCTGGGAGTCTCTCCCAGCACCTCAGCCCCCACAGGTGTTTTCAATTGGTGTTTTTAGGTTTTATTTCCTGTCACTGGGGCCCTGGGTTGCAAAGTCTGTCTCACTCCCTGTTTTCACCAGGATTATCAGTGAGCAAATGTGGGACCTCCTGGTCAGCCAGCTGCTTTGCGTGGCCTCACTGGGTCTGCCTGTTACCACCCTGGGCCTGGGGTCCGCTAGTTGCTGCCTGTGCACCTGGGGTCTTCCAGCCACCACCTGTGTGCCTAGGGCTCCTGTGCACCTGGGCCCGCCAACCTCCGCTTTTTCCTGCCACGACTCCATCCCTCTTACCAGACTGGATGAATAGTTGTCGGACTTCCATACAGTTCAATTTTCTCTTAGTTCTGGTTGCTTTCTTGTTTCTAAATCTTTGTTGTCCTTAATTTTGATTGTGGGAGGAGGCACAGTGTGTCCACCTATGTCTCCATCTTAGCCGGAAGTCCTCATTCTACTCATGTTCAAAAATAAATTCATTCTTAAAATTTATGTGGTTAACACACAATACAACATACAAATAATGTATTATATAACTGTACACCTGAAACCTATATAATTTCATTAACCAGTATTATCATGATAATTAATAACTTAAAAAGGGAAAAAATAATGGGAAATTTGGGATATAAAACACCATAATTTGGATAAATCTCAGTATATTGAAGAGGACTTGTAGCCAATTTATTTTTCCAAAATTGGGCACAGTAGAATCATGTGACAGTGTATGTCTCCTTGTTGAGAATATTCTGAGGCCAAATCTGGATTCAGCAAAAAGAGAGGACTGGCTTGGAATTACTAACATGACAAGATGGAAATCAATGAGCTTTTTATCAGAGATAGCATAAAGCAAAAAGTGAAAGACTCACAAAGACTGTATTATTAAAAATTGACACATAGATGAAAACAGTGGATGTAAGGAAGTATTAAATAAATACCAGCACTGGCTCTTGGGTTAAAAATTAAAATGAAATAAAATAAAATAAAATAGAAAGTTTCTAATAAAAATTATGTTTTAAAGGATAGAGAGGAATAGAGGGAGAGAAGGGAGGAAGGGACAGAGGGAGGGAGAGAGAGAAAACATAAATTTTTTAAATGAACAAAGATCACAGATTACAAGGCAAGTTAAAATTTTAAAAAAAGAATAATGACAAATAATTTAAATTTAGAGAAATAGTTAATTTTCTTTAAAAATTTGTCTCAAATATAAGAAGAAACTTTGTATTAACCAACTATTTATCAGATCAACCTTGTAAAAAACATTAAAGCCCAAGAAGATTATACACATAAAAGCTTTGTTAATTACAGAAAATAATCCTGCCATATGTTCATTTTTCAGGAGAACTAAAACAATGGTTTCCTGCTTTCATTTTTACAAATTTCAAACACATACTATTATAAAAATGTAGCAAAATCTTATTCACTTATGGAGGCATATATAAATATATTTTATATAGTTAATATTTATGTATAAAGTACCAATAAATACACTTACTACATTTGTATATAAAAATAAGAACATCAAATTAGCAAAAAATTTCAACAATCTTTAACAATGTTCAAGGTTTATATATTTAAAGACAATAAAGATAGTTCAATACTAGGAAAACTAGTAGTGTAATTGATAGCTTCACCAATTGTTTCAAGGAGAAAACACACTGGTAAACTTTAGTCAATCTCCCTCAACCAGATTTCAATACTTACAAAACGGGAATAGAGTAATAGTAACTTATTTTAAAAAACTGAAATAAACAGTCTGTACCATTTAATAGTAAAAAAAATTAAATCCAATTTAATTAAGGACAGAAGCAAGATAAAGAGAGAGAGAGAGGAAGGAAGGGAGTCAAGGAGGGAGAGAGAGAAAGAAAAAGATGAAAAAATAAGGAGAAGAAAGGAGGGATGAAAGGAGAGGGTAGGAAACAATTAAGAAATGTAAGCACTGGGGGTCCAAGATGGCAGAGGAGTAAGTGGAAGCTACACTAACCTCTTCCCAGAACTGATCTGGAATTAAAACTAAATTGTAGAGAAATCATCTGTAATAACCAATAGAACAATTGAACAATAGATAGAGTGAAGCTTTATATCCACGAGAGACAGAAGAAACCTCTTCACCACAACTTGGCTGGTACAGAGTGCAGAGGAGATGCAAGAGGGCTGACTGGGCTCCCACAAGCAGCAGCTGAAGTCCAGAGGGAAATTTCAGTGGCCTACAGGTTCCCCATAATGAGTGAGGAGTTGAAACACCAAGTGGGGCACCCCAGCCTAACAGCACCAGAGCTGGAAAGAAATGCAGATGATATCAAGCTGTGAAAAGCAGCAGGATTTCTGTCTGGCAGGGAGGGACAGCTGGAGACTCAAAGAGCCTCTTAATGGACCAATGCACACAATTTGATTTGCAGCCACTTACCCTGAGTGGTAGCAAAGTAGGGGCAGAGTGGACTAGAGATGCTTGAGGAGAGACTGGGGATGGTGTCTTTGGGGAGAGAATGGAGGAAGCAGATGCCAGGGTCTCTGTACTGAGTCATTCCCCATACTGCAGGAGCCATCTTGCTCAGGCAGAGCAGTCTGCTCCAAGTGGCATCAGCCTGAGGGGAAACAATAGCCCAGCCCACAGAAATTATTCTGCCTCACAATGTTGTTCTTGATTGAGCCTGACTGCTGATTACAGATTGACTAGATTAACAACTGAAGGAGACAGCCACAAACTGGGGATCACTGGTAGTCTCCAACAGCCTGCCTAGCTAGGGCCAGGCTGGGACACCATCAGACATCACCAGAGGCAAATCCAGAAAGAGAAGAGAGTGGTAAACACTAGATCCTACTGAGGATTCCACCGCAGTCTTCTTCGTGATTTGTGTTATATTCTCCCTAGCATAGCTTAATATTAATTCCTTGTCCTTCATGTTTGTGCCTAGTAGCTCACTAGTTTTTATATTATAGTTTATTTCAAATTTCATATTTTGTCATCCCTTCTCTTACTGCATTTCACCTTCTTTCCTCTTTTTAATCATCATTTTATTTTCTCTCTTGCTACAACTTGTTTCTATTCCACACTCTTGCTATCTGCACCCCCTCCAGGCTCTCAAAACCATTTTTTTTGTCATTAGTAATCTCCCATTCTTTTACCTTCTTAAAATACCCTTATTCTCTCTCCCCCTTTAGCAGTCTTCGCTCATTGGTTGTGGATATGGTGGTTGTTGTTGCATTGCTTTGATTTCTAGATATTCACTATTTTTGAATTTTAAACATCAAATTTTACCATCCCCCTCTCAAACTCCAGTTTGCTTTCGTCCTGCTTTTTCCTTTGTTCATTTAAATTTTTGTTGGGAACCATTCTGCCTGGTTTCAGGAGTTGTAATCCCCCAACTCATGACTAAGGCTGAGTGAGCAATCTTCGGACTGTAAGCCACTAAGGAGACAAAGCTTATCTCCTTGGCAGGAGCGCTGCTTCTGCTTCATCCATAACTGGACCCCGATGCTTGGTCGGTTAGCCAGTGATGGGTAAGATTCCCTCAAGGGAGGGGTCGCCTAAGCCAGGCACAACCACTTGGAAGGCCCTCAAGGAAGGACTCGGGGGGCTGCAGCAAAGAGGGGGTGATGGACCCTTGCCCCCCAGCTATCCTAACATAGCCTGAGTCCCCAATCCATCTGGAAGAAGTTTTCCTTGTCTCTTCACATCCTGGTCTTAATCCACTTAAGCCTGAAACTATGATGGAGGGCAGGTGCAGGCCTGTGCTGGATAGAGTGGCTCCCTGGGTGATCAGGCATAAGAAAGAATTCATAAAGTCCTGTGAAACCTGCTTTGCTAAGAGTGCTCTCATTTAAATGATAAGGGTCCGAGGAGGAAATGAGTATGTCTCCCAAAGTTTTTGCAGCCCCCTTACCTGACAGGCACTGACTCAGATTAAGCCCTCAGATTTCTTTGAAATGTTATCCATTGTTTGATCCTTGCCACCTGACATTGATTGATGAGCTTTATCTGTGTTCCTATGTATTATGAACCCAATAAAAGTCCATTGAGGAAGGGGCTCTTGGTTTTTCTCCTTTGAGAAATCGACCAACTCTCCTCCCCAAGCAGATCATGTCTTGGTAGTTTTATTTTCATCCGTGATGGATGGATGGGGCTCTGCGGGAGGAGCCCCTCCACAAATTTTAATTTTTCCCTGTCTTAGCCTGGTTTTTATTCCTCATTTTTAGTACTCTCCTCCTTCTCTCCTCTCAAAATCACTTCTATTTCTTCTAGATCTCTCTTAAGATGTCTTTCCTTTTCATCCCAACTATATTAATCTTTGCTCATTCGTCATTAATAGCGCTGTGGTGGACTTTTTTCTCCAATATGGCTCCTATTTTTCTCTCTCTTTATATATATATATAAAGTTAACCTATTCTATTTTTTTTGCAATTTTTATTGTTGTTAAGTTACAGTCATCCTACCTTTTCCCTCATTGCTCTCCTCTGCCCTATCCCTCCCAACTCCCACAGTCAATCCCCTTCCATTGTCTCAATGCCTGCACCCATGAGTCCTCTATTCATGTTCCTGGACTTGGCCCTTCTCCATCTTTCCCCTGTTATTCCCCTCCAAACTTCCCTCTGGTCACTGTCAGTTTGTTCTTTATTTCCAAGTTTCTTGTTCTATTTTGCTCATTACTTTGTTTTCTTGATTAGGTTCCACTTATAGGTGAGATCATATGGTATTTGAGTAAGACAGGGAGAGAGTATTCTATGGGCTTTAAAATAAAACAACTACTGAAAAAATAGGAGTTACGTTAGAGAAGGACAGCAATAACCATGGTGATTTGCCCAACTATCCACTGTTAATAAATGTGGACAGGAAATAAGAATCTTATAAGAAGGGAAAAAGAATGTGAGTTGTCTTAAGAAAAAAGAATGCTATCGCAAGGTTAGATATAGAAGAAATCCCTCACTCTCACCGAGTAAGGGATAGGAGCATGGTGTAGTGAGACAGAAAATGAAGTTTACACCAACAGTAATAAAGCTCAGGAAGATGGCAACATGGATTAAGACCAGGGAAGGGTGCTGTGTGGGATTTGGAATGTCAATAATATGAAAAATATACATAATATGAATAAAGAAAATAAAAATAGAAGACCAAGAGTAGTGAGTTATTTGGAATACAAGTGACATGAAAGAAAAAATGTTAAAATGCTGTATGAAAGGAAGCAAAAACAAAAAACTAAAATAGAAAAGAAGAAAGAGAAAAGAAAACAGGCAAATTCTGATGAGGAGCAAAGTGAAATTTGTCTCAGCTGTTGGTATTTACCTTGACTTCTTTCTGGATCCATCTCTGGTTTTCTCTCAGCTCCAGGTCCCAGGTGGGTCTTCCAGCTACCTTTATCTCCTTCCCCTGCCTCTAGAGGGTGAGGTTTCTGTGTCTCCCCTAGATGGCACTGTTTATTCTAATGGGAAAATTTTGGTATGTTCCCCCTGCCCCTATACCTCCCATCTTAGCTTGTTTCAGTTTATTTCCAATAATGTAGAGTTTCTGCTCAAATACTGTCCATTTCACAGGGAGTAGAGGGCAATCTGTGTTAAGAGTGTCAGCTTGGTGTATCCTGCAATTCTGTGTGTGAAACTGGTCTGTTCAGTGCCCTGAATCTCCCTTGTTTTGCCCTTTAACTTCCTGTTTTGATGGACTCAGTGAAATAGAGCCCTAGGACTCAGTGTACTTAGTCTCCCTGTGGGGAGTTTAGGCATAGCCTTGCTATCTTACTCTTGGGGGAAAAAAAAACAAACAAACAAAAACAAAAAAACAAAAAACAAAACAAAACAAACAAACAAACAAAAAACTGCTGGTTGTCAAGCCACCCCAGCCTATGTTGCAGCCTATGTTCCTGGCTCCTGCAGGTAGTGGAGGTTTGGGGTCAATTTTACCTTTCCCTTGGTTCTGCCAGGGAAGGGGGCTCAGTCTGTCCTACAATAATTACAGGTGCACAGTCTCCAGACCACTGCACTCAGGGCACTCTGCAGCTCACTCTCCACCCTGCACAGAAACCTCCTGGCTTTGCATCCCTTTGATCAGTCCACCAGGAAAAATGATTGGTTGTGAATTGTGCCCACAATCCTCCCTCTTCTTTGGCTAGGCAGCTGTATAAGCCTGTGGTCCCTGCCCAGCAAGTTTCAGTTCCCCTTTTGAAAAATAGTCTCTGCAGTCACCACTGCCACTGCCTGATTTTCCACACACTCTAACTCTCTGGCAAGTCAAGAGTCTATTTCAGTCATTGCAAGTCATGGCCCTCATTTTCCCCCCAGCTCTGGGTACCTCCAGAATCCCCCCCACTCTCTGAAACTGTCCAGACCAGTGAATGTCCCTCAAGCTTGGGTGTACTGCCAGTTGTGTGCATGTGTGCAGCCTGGTTCTCTGAGTTACTTTGCCCATTCAAGACACTGCTTGCATGAGTCTGTGCTTTCGCTACCTTGGGAGGGGAAGAAGCCTCTAGGCTGCTATCCCTGACCTGGCTCTCCTCCAATGTTCACAGGGCAGCTGGGGTTTCCCGGGGCATATCAGGGAATCTCCCCATTTGACTATAAAACATCCTTAAAATCTATTTTGATGGACTCTGCACATATACCCCTGCACATTTTGGCTTCCAAACTTCATATCAAGTAAGATTCTGTTGACTGTTCACTTTGGGTTTTTTTTTCCCCCTAGAAGATCAGCTAAGTGTCCCAGTTGGGTGCAAGAGCAAGTGGGTTCAAATCCAACTTACTTGACCATCACCTTCCACCAATTTTCTCCAGTTCTCTCTCTCTCCCTCTCTCTCTCTCTCTCTCTCTCTCTCTCTCTCTCTCTCTCTCTCTCTATATATATATATATATATATATATATATATATTTCTGTTTAAACTTAGTACTATATGGCTCCCTTCTCTTACTCCATTCTTCCGTCTTCCCTCCCTTTTTTATTTGATATAAATTTTATTTTTTTCTCTTTGCCTTGTCTCTACTCCCTACTTTTATTAGTGTTCTTCCTTCTACTCTCTCAAAATCATTTCTTTCATTTAATCATCTCATATTCATTTTCCTTTCTTATAATAGTCTTCATGTCTTTACACCTTTATTAATACTGCCTCAAAGGCTGTTGATAGTGTGATTGTGGTTGGGGGTATTGTTTGCAGGTGGAGTCTTTTTCCTGGGCTATTTGGTTTTGTTCAGGCAGCACCTGTTCAACAGCATACAAGATGTTATGTGTGGAGAGACTATCAGTCAAACACTGGAGGGAGAGACCCACCAAAGAATGACCCAACATCAAATAAAACCCAATTACAACCAGAGAGCCCACATAAATGGCAAAAGGTCATCCCAAGAAAACCAAGTTCAGGAAATCAAGGAGACTACACCACTGAATCCCACAAGCTTCTACCACAGAAGGTCACAACACAAAGTCAGGAAGTCAAAGCAATCAATTCAACAAGCAGAGACAAACAAGAAGAATCATATAAAATGGGGAGATAAAGAAACAATCAATGGAAAAGAAAGGAATGATCCCCAGAAAGAGTACTAAATGAAATAGAGGCAAGCAAATTCTCAAATACTGGACTCAAAATAATGGTTATAAAGATACTCATGAGCTCAGCGGGAAATATAAAGAACTCCAGGGAAACTATAAAGAACTCACTGCAATCTACATCAGCAAGAAAGGAGGCATAAAACTATAATAACCAGGAGGAAATTAAGAATGTCTGAAATGAAGAACACATCAGAAGGAAATAAAAGCAGGACTGATGAGGTAAAGGATCAAACCAGAGAGATGGAGGAGAAGGTAGAAAAAAATTCCCAGAGTATCAAAACAAAAAAAGGACTCAAAAAGAACAAAGAGGATTTAAGGGAGCTTCAGGAAAACATGAATCATAACAATAGCTGTATCTTAGGGATACCAGAAGAGAAGAAGAGAAAGGGATAAAAGACTGTTTGAAAAAGTAATGACAGAAAACTTCCTTAACTTGATGAAGGAAAATGCCACAAAATTCAGGAAGCACAGAGGGTCCCAATTAAGAGGAACCCAAAGAAGCCCACTCCAAGACACATCATAGAAGTCATAGAAAATGTCGGTGCCCCAGGCCTCATCCAGTACCTGAGGAAAGGACCCAGTAGCCTCTGCTCAGTGTCACACTGGCACACTAATGCTTCACTCCTCTTGAGTAATTCTGACTAACAGAAAGTACTTAATATTGTGTCAAAATCCTCTGCCTACTAGTTCTCATTCTGGTCTCAAAGCAAGTCCCTCTGCCACATTTCAGATTTTAGCTATTTGAAGTCATGATCCTAGTCCTTTGTTTCCAGCCTGGAAATGCTCAAAGTACAGTTTTTCTACAGCAGAAGTTGCAAATAAGAGACTACAGTTATGCTTGGTTTGGTCAGCTGAGTGCTGTAAAATCATTAAATTGAATGAGTAAAAAACATCATAAAATCATAAAATTTCTCTTAAATGTCCAGTCTTTTGATTTTTATTAGAAAAAAATTTAGAAGAGCTAGCAACATCTGGTCATGTTTCCACATGTCAACAATTGGCTAACAACCGGCAGGAGCTCCTGGTTACAGGCCCTATCACCACCTACATGAACCCTGAAACCCCCATCTCCCTAGACCCAAGTGCATCTGCATTTTCTGTCCTGCCCTAAAATGAGCTAGCAAAAAGTAATGCAAAACATTAGGCCAGGAGTTCAGAAACAACTTCCCACCCTAGGTTTAACAAGTTCAAGGCCATGATCCTAGGAGATGGGTGTTTTATCATGTGAAAATAAGGGGGTTATGCAGAACATGCCTAGGTTTCTTCTCCAACAAGCATTCTATAAATCCACAAATAACTAATTTTCAAATATCACTAAGCTCATTGCCTAAAAAATGCCTGAAGTCATAAATTTCATGTGCTAAGAACACCTTAAAAATAAATTTTAAAAATACAATATCTGAATCCCTCAAAAGCCATTTGCAAACTCATACCAAAGTATGCTATGCTAAATGTAAAAACAAAGACATTCACCCTTGCTTGTCTCTAAACTGAAATTTCAAAACCAAAGGTTCTAAAAATTAAGAAAAAATTCTACCACAAAGTTTAATGTTTTTATACAAATAGTGTTTCAATTACATTATTCAGTAGAAACAAATGAATACTTGACAAATAGAAGGGCCAGGACCATAGAACGGCATTTTCCTATTTCTGACTTGACACTTCTTTCACCCAATTCCTACCCTGTTCTTACTCTCACACCTACAGATACAACTTGGGCTTAAATGTGTTGTATTTCTTTTGCCATAACACCACAAACTTTTCTATATAACCAAAATTATTCTGTCAATGCTTTCTCCAATAAACTAAGACTATCCAGGGTTAACATAATAAATGCCATTTAACCTGGAGCAGGATGCAGACTCCTACACAGTAGGGTCTTTTGGCCTCACCTCTCTACCTTCAGTCCATGCCATTTGAAAGCCTATGCACTCACTATTACACAGTTTAAACCAGTAGAGCATCCTGGGACCCAGTATCCAGTGTGGTTTCCATTCCAGGCCTGGTCTACCTGTTAATCATGTGCAGCAAGCCAGGCCATTCACTTCACCTGGTCCTAGGAGCTTGTGAGTCCTGAATTGATGGCAAGACTGACTTACAAAATGTCCCTTGACACAACTATTCACTGAAATCCATATGGGATATTTAGATTTAAAGAATGCTTCCTGCTCCAGAAGATTCTCTGGATCACTGAGATAAGAAAATGTGTGGCAAATTTTAAAATCATGAGGGAGCATGTTCCTACAGCAGTGGACTTTTAAGATGCCCAAGATCAACCACATTTCATTTTGGTAAAATTAAGTTTAATCAAAAAATATCAACATGATTTCTAAGTCTCTCATAAGGGTAATGCTCTCTGTTTAATGACTCTACTATGAATAGCTTCCCAGGAAACAATATCATCAATTTGAGGATCACACTTCAAGCACTGTGAAGACAAGCAATGTGATTGTGTCTCCATTCACAACGGCAACCCAATTCCTAACCCAGTGCTCCATTAATACAGTGAAAAATAAAATAATCACTCTTAAAGGATGTTTTTCAATTTGCCTTCTCAAACTAGATGTTTCTCCACTTCAGGGATTTAATCCTGCCATAACTTTTGCACATTTTCACATGAAACTGTAAGTACATTTTTGTCTACATGGAAAACTCCCACATGTAAACAAACACAGATTTCCAAAGTGCTGAGGGGGAAGATGGCAGCGAGGTAGGTAGGAGCTGATGCCACTTGCTCATGCACCCAACTGGGAAACCTAGCCAATTGTCTTAAGAACAGAGTGAACTGGCAACAGAATCCCAGCCAATATGAAGTTCAGAAGCCAAAGGTTGCAGAAGACACTTAAAAACACATGGTAAGGAGATTTTGTAGGCTGACAAGTCAGCAGCTCTCTCCCCTCCCAGAGTGGGGAAGTCACAGATCTACTCCAGGAGAGACCTGGAAGTCGCTGGGGAGATAGAAAGGCAGTAAGAGACACACAGCAGGTGGCATACACTGGATGGGCCCCACCTAGGGTGGTGGTTGCTGGCTGGGACAATGCCAGAGCAAGTGGGGAGCTGGATGAGATCTGGAGCTGGGAAAAGAGGTCCATGACTGGCCAGGGCCCAGATAGACCCGACTGGTCAGACAGTTGGACTGTGTGGAAAGCTGGGCACCTGTTAGGAATGGTAGGCCACACCCAATGGGACTTCTCTCAAAAGAGAGTATCAGCAGCTGCACAAGAAGCTCACACACACAGGGACACAACAAGCATAAAGACCTCTTGCTCACAGGGTCCTCTCACACAGTGGCAGTGGTTGGGCCAATGAAGAGGAAGGAGTTGGTGCACAATTTCCTCCTGCTCAGGGAGCCTCACAAATTGATCAAAGGGGGCAGTTGGGATTCAGAGAGGGAGCAGTGCCCAGACAGCCTTCTTTCAGTAAGGGAACTGAGCTGCCCTTCAGGGACTTAGCACAGTGTCCAGGCTAAGGGAGAAAGGGGAAGCGATTCACTCCCACTCAGTGTACCTTATGGACTGATCAAAGGGTTGCAAAATTAGGTGGATTATCAGCACTGGCTTGGCACCTAAGCCCAGAGAGGACAGTGCAGGCTGCACAGGGCTCTGAGAGCGTGGGCTGGAAACTGGGCACCTGTGATTATTGTAGCCCAGACTGAGGAACCATCCCCATGGAACCACAGGAAAGGAAAAAGAGAGAGCCCAACCCCCTTGGTCTGCAGGATCCAGGAAGACCTGCAAAATCCTCTTGACAGGTTTACAGCCAGCCTGGAGGCCATTGTTTGTTTGTTTTTCAAGAGTAAGAAAATAAGATCTGGAGCTATAAGAAAACCAGAGACAGATCCAGGAAGAAGTCAGGAGGCAAACACCAACATCTGAGACAAATTTCACCTTGATATCCTTCAAAACTAGCATTTTTTAATTTCTCTTCTTTTCATTTAATTAGTAATATTTTTCTTTTGTTGTTTATTTTATTTCATTGTTTGATTTGTTTTCTTTATTGTCCCTATGATACCGCATTTTAATTATTCTTTCACTTCAACCATATTCTGATAACACACTATTTTTTGTCTTTTACATTCTATTCTTTTTTATTCATATTATATATTTCTTACCATACTATTTTTATTCCAAATCCAACACAGCACCCTTCCCTGGTCTTAATTGATTTCACCATCTTCCTGAGATTTATTACTGTTGTAGTTAACTTTATTTTCTCACATACTACACCAACATTTTATCCCTTACTCTCACTATTTCTCCTCCATCTAACCTTGCATAAATGCTCTGCTAGCTAAAGTCAGCTAACATTCTTTTTCCTTTCCATTAAGAGTCTTCACTCTTTTTCACCTTTTATAAAAAGTGGCTGGTTGGGTGAAATATCACAGTTATTGTTGTATTTCCCCAAAGAACCTGCTATTTGTTCAATACTTGTATTTTAAATCCCATAGAATATCATCCCACTGTCTTACTCCATTTAGATTTTGTCTTACCCTTGATCAGTTGAGTAAGAAATTTTACCTCATTATTTTCTCTCTCCCATTTTTTCTTTCTTCTTTTCATTTCTCTCTCTTTATTTTCCCCCTCTTTCAAATGGGGCTTTATTCCTTATACTTATTAGTTTGCCTCTCCCATCCTCACAAAATCATTTTTCATTACTATAAAATCTCATATTCACTTTTCATTTTTCTAAAATATTCTTATTCCTGTTCCATGTTATTAAATTTCATTTCACTGTTGTTGCTATCGACCCTGCTAAGGGTTTTCTGCCATTTTGCTCCCACTGGTCTAGTACCTTTTGAATTTTACTTCAAACATTCTTCCCTATTCTCACCCCATTATTCCCATCACTCTTTCATGTTTTACTTACATTGTAAATTTTGCTCTCTCCCTTTATGCAGCTAGGTTTTATCCCACTCTTATCAATTCTCCTTTGTCTTACCACACAACAATATTTTCTCCTCTTTTAGATACTTTATATATACTTTGTCATATCATATAATATCCACAATCCCTGTTCACATTTATTAACTTTAGTTCTATTGCAATTGACACCACTGTTTTGGCGGGTGGGGGGGAGGTCTTTTACCTGGCATAGATTTGGTGGTCTGATAATACTGCTTTGTTAACTAATAATTGTACAACAGCATACAAGACAAGGTGGGAGCTGTGGATAGCAATAAACCTGCCAGAGAGGCGAACCTACCAACAAAAGGGCCACCAACAGGTAAAGCCAAAGTACAACAAGAGAGCTCACACAAATGGAACAAAGAGCAGCCCTAGAGCATCCACACAGGGAGATCAAACAGACTGCACAACTTAGTCCAACAGAACTCCTACCATAGAAGTGAACCCTACTAAGAGACCTAGCAAAGCAGAACATCTGGAATCACAGAAACAAACAGAAAGGGGCATTTAAAATGGGGAGACAAAGAAAGAACACACATTTGAAAGGAATGGAAGACTCCCCAGGAACAGAGCTAAATGAAATGGAGGCAAGCAAACTATCAGAGAGAGAATTCAAAAGAACAGTTATAAGGATGCTCAAGGAACTCAGTACAACTACAAGAAACTGGATCATAACTAAAACAGTATGGAAAAGGAAATAGAAACTATAAACAAGAACCAGGAAGAGATGAAGGGTAAAATAAAGTAAAAAATACACCTCAAGGATTACAAGCAGGCTGAATGAAGCACAGGACCAAATTGGTGAGTTGGAAGACAACATAAAAAGAAACACCCAGGTAGACCAGCTACACAAAAAGGACTAAAAAAATATGAAGATAATTTAAGGGAACTGCAGACAATATGAAACACAACAACATTGGAATCATGGGAACACAGGAAGGAGAAGATAAAAATCATGGAATAGAAAGCCTTTTGAAAAACAATGACAGAAAATTTCCCTAATCTGGAAAGGAAAAAAAAACATGCAAGTTCAGGAACCAAAGAGGATCCCAATCAAGCTGAACCCAAAGAGACCCACTCCAACATGCAACATAATAAACATGGCAGAATAAAAAGACAAAGAGAGAATCTTAAAAGCAGAAAGAGAAAAAGAGAAAGTAACATAGGAGGAAGCTCTGAAAGGCTCCCAACAGATTTTTCAACAGAAACACTATAAGCCAGAAATATTCCAAGTAAGAAAAGCAAAGGCCTACTACCAAGACTGTTCTACCCAGGAAGGCCTTCCTTTAAAATAGAAGGTGAAATAAGGAGTTGCCCAGAAAAAAGAAGGGTACATTTACCAAATCAGCACTGCAAGACAAACTAAAGGGATTACTTTCAGAAAAGGAAGAAAAGAGTGAGAAAATGAGGGATATAGATACAAAGGGGGTAAAATGGCATTAAATAAGTACCTATAAATAACAATCTTAAATGTAAATGGATTAAATATTCCAATCAAAACACATAGAGTAGCTGAATGGATAAGAAAACATGACCCGCACATATTCTGTCTACAAGAGACCCACTTCAGAACAAAAGACCTACACAGACTCAAAAAAAGGGTTGGAAAAAATATCCCAAGAAAACTGACAGGAAAAACAAGCTGTGACAGCAATAAATATATCAGACAAAATAGACTTCAAAAAAAGGGCCATAAAAAGAGACCCAGAAGGTTACTTCATAATACTCAAGGGAAGAATCCATCAAGAAAATAGAAACATTATAAGCATATATACACCCAACATAGGAGTAACCAAATATATAATGAAAATCTTGGAGGACTTCAAGAAAGATATAGACTGCAACAAACTTATACTAGGGGATATTAACACCCATGTAAAAATGGATATATCTTCCAAATGAAATGTCAAGAAGAATATTGCAGCATTGAGCAATGGCCTAGATCAAATGGACTTAAGTGATAGATACAGAAGATTTCACACAAAGAAGCAAAATACACATTCTATTCAAATTCACATGGAGCATTTTCATAAATAGACCACATGATAAAACACAAAACAGGCCTCAACAAATTCAAGAACATTGGAATCCTATCAAGTGATATTCGTTGTAGAATCACAACAAAGTCCTGAAACTAGAAAACAATCTCAAGGAAAAAACTCAAAAACACTCAAATTCATGTAGATTGAATAGCATGCTATTGTACAATGAATGGGTTAAAATAAGATCAAGGAAGAAATCAAAAAGTTTCTGGAAACAAATGAACACACAATAGTCCAAAACTTATGGGACAAGCAAAGGCATTCCTGAGAGGGAAGTTCATAGTGATACAGACCAACCTAAAAAAGAAAGAAAAATTTCAAATAAACCACCTAACCCTACATCTACAAAAAGTGGAGGAATGACAACAAAGCCAAGAGTGAGTGGAAGGAAGTAAATAACCAAAACCAGAACTGAATTAAATGACATAGTAACTGAAAGAATGATTCAAATGATCAATAAATACAGGAGCTCATTTTTTGAAAAGATAAACAAATTTACAAGCCTTTAACCAGACTTATCAAGAAAAAAAAACACAGAGGTCCCAAATAAATAAAATCAGAAATGAAAGAGGAAAGACTACAACCAATACCACAGTAATACAAAGGATTGTAGAAAATTACCATAAACAATTATATGTCAAGAAATGTGAAATCCTGGGTGAAATGGACAAATTTCTAGATTATAATATTCAAAATCTGAATCAAGAAGAAGCAGAAAGACTGAACAGACCAATAATAGCTGGTGAAATCAAAGTAGTAATCAATAATCTCCTGACACACAAAATACTGGACCAGACAATTTCACAGGAGAATTTTATCAAACATTAAGAAAGAGCTAACCCATATCTTTCTCAGACTATTCCAAAAAATTCAAGAAGATGGAAAACTCCTAAAGTCTTTTTATGAGGACAGCATCCTCATAATCCCATAACCACACAAAGACACAACAAGGAAAGAAAACTACAGGCCAGTATTACTGATGAACATAGATGCTAAAATCCTCAACAAAATATTGGTAAACAACATGCAACAATATATTAAAAATGTCATACACCACGATCAAGTAGGATTCATCCCAAGGGTGCAAGGATGGTCCAATATTCACAAATAAAAAACCATAATACATTACATAAAGAAAAGAAAAGAGAAAAATCACATGATTGTATCAATAGATGCAGAAAAATCATTTGATAAGGAACAGCATCCATTTATGATAAAAACATTCAGTAAAGTGGGAATAGAGGGACCCTTGCTCAATATAATAAAGGACATATATGAGAGACCTATAGACAACATCATGCTCAATGGGCAAAAAATAAAAGCTTTCCCACTAAGATGAGGAACAAGACAAGGGTATTTGCATTCACCATTTCTATTCAACATACTATTGGAAGTCCTAGCCAGAGCAATCAGACAGGAAAAAGAAATGAAAGGCATCCAATTGGAAAGGAGGAAGCAAAACTGTCACTGTTTGCAGATGGCATTATACTGTACAGAGAAAACCTTAAGGACTCCACCAAAAAAACTACTCGACCTATTAAGCGAATTTGGTAAATCAGTGGGATACAAAGTCAATATTCAGAAACTAAAGGCATATTTGTACACCAAAAATGAAATATCAGAAAAGGAATTGATGAAAAAAATCCTATATGCTACAGCAACAAGAAAAATAAAGTATGTAGAAACAAACCTAACCAAGGAGGTAAAAGACCTGTTCTCAGAAAACTATGCAACACTGAAGAAAGGAAGTAAGAAAGACACAATTGGAAGCACGCACCATGCTCATGGATTGGAAGAGCTAACATCATCAAAATGTCCTTATTACCCAAGACATGTCATAGATTCAGTACAATCCCTATTAAAATATCAATATATTTCACAAATTTCACAAATATAGAACAAACATTTCAAAAATCCTTCCCCCTCCTGCCGCAAGCCATTTATTGCCATGTTTTCAAATTCGTGCAAAATATCTGAAGCCCTGGACAGAGAATACAAAGTGCTATTTAAAAACAAACAAACAAACAAACAAACAAAAAAAAAAACCATAAATCTAGGAAAAGAGGTGGGGAGCATTTTCCTACCAGAGATTCCCCCTTGCCAGGCCCCAAGCAGGGTGAGGCCTCCACCCCCGCCAGCTGAGTGATCAGGGAGAACTAAGGGCTACAATCTAGACTGGGCAGAGAGCGGGTGGAAATTGCAACAGCGTCCCAACTACCAATGGGAGGAAAACCAGTCAACTCTACAAGTCTCCTATCAACTTACAAACAAAGAAACGAAAAAAAAAAAAAAAAAAAAAAAAAAAAAAAAAAAAAAAAAAAAAAAAAAAAACAAAGAAAAGCTATAGAGGCAGGCCCTGTGGGTAGGGAAGTGGCCAATTCCGGGCCAGGGCCAGGATCCAGTGTGCGTGCCAGGCGGAGCTGCTTGGAGTGCAGGCGCAGTGGGCCGTTAGGCCAGAGGCCAGAGAAGGAGGGTAGCCTTGGGAAGGGCAGCCTGAAGGTGGATGAGATTGCTAATCACCACCCTCAAAGCCTTCCTCCTCTTCCAGGAATGGGTCTTCATCTCAGCAGGTGATGTCGATTTCTGGAGGAGGAGATGTCCATTTGTGGAACACAGAAGGCAGAGCCTTTGTACACAGATCTTCTGATTGGGTGTATCCTCCTCCTGTGATTGGCTGAAGTACCCCTCGCTGGCCTGAGTCCCTTCCTTCCAGGCGGTCTCCCCATTGGTCAACAGGTGGGGCTCAGACTCTAGCTCCAACTTCGGCTCAGGCTTCCGATCCAGCTCCTCCACAGTGGAGGACAGAGTTGAGACCTGGAGGACAGAGTTGGGGCCTGGGGGGCAGCCAGGGGCTCCCCTTCTACTTTTGCCTCTCAGTTACAGAAGGTGGCTGGTGGCTCAGGCAGCTTATCAAAATTGAGTAGGTTGGCACAGACTTCACCTGTTGGTGGCACTGGTTCCTGAACCCCCTCATCCAACAGGGGCACCTCCGCCAGAGTGACCTCAGCACCTGATGGTGCCGTGTGAAACCTAGGCTCAGCCTGGGGTGTGGAGGTGCCATCCCCATGGCCAGGCCATAGGTTGATGAGGCTAGTGGCGGCAGGGATGGCGGTATTGGCAACAGCTGTGTCAGCAGCAGCACTGTTGGTTTCAACAGCGGCAGCTGCCAAGGTGTCAGCTGCATTGGGGTCGGCTATGGCAGGCTCTAAAGGGGCAGCCAGGATGGCCTGCCCTAAGAGTTGCCATGAACATGAAGTCCTCTATGGGGCTGTCTTGACCATGGGGAGGCTCCGGTGCCGGAGGGGGATCCTTCACAGTGTCAGTCCAGGCCTGAGGGGCTGCAGCTCTGGCTTCCTTGTTGGTCCCTTTGCTATCCAGGTAGGGGCCAAGCTCCTGGGTCTCGTGGGTTTGTAGGGGTGGCAGCGCTGGATGCTGCGAGGACATGACCTCATCCAGGCCCATTGGATCTGCTCGGAGACAGGGGTGGAGGCTGTGCTGGAGTCAGATAGGTTCCAGGTGGGGATGGGGGTGGCCGCCATTTGCCGGTGGCTGTTCAGGTGGCTGCTTGTTGGTGGTCAAAGGGCGAGGGCACATCACAGCTGCCTGCAGAGGCCAGTGCAACTCATTCCTGCTGCTTGAAGAACTCCCGTGGGTTGCCAGGCCGCTGGGTGATAATGGCCACTGCTTCTTCATTTGGGTCTCTATCTCTTCATGACGCTGGTCACCAAAGATAGGCTGTTCCTTCAACCGACTCTTGGCCTCCTCAGCTTCTAGAGTCTGCTGTTTCCTCCTGTGCTCCTCGATCTGCTGTTTCCTCTCTCTGTAGCAGTAGTGCCATTCCTGCTCCTCCTGCTCCTAACACTGTTACTCCATCCACTCTTGCTCAAACCTAAGTCTCTCATCCAGGACTTTCTTCCATCCTCCTCCTTCCTCAGCTCTTCCTCCTTCTTATCCTGCTCCCAGAAATGCTCACGGTTAATCCGATTCATCTCCACAGCCGTATCAGTTTACGGCTCAGCAGTCTCATCCTCACGCTGCTGCAGTCTGTGCAGTATGGGGCTGGAGAGCCTTACCAGGGGAAAACCGCTGCCCAAATGGCACCCTCATCAATGTGTTCCACGATGATGGCATTCACAATCATATCCACACCCTGGAAGAATTCAGCCACCTTAGCCACATGGCCAGCACAAGCACATTTGTGGGTATCAGGGACATCTTTGCTGACCCAGTTGATAAGCAGTACTTTGGCAGAGCATTCTGGGAGTTCTTGATGCTGCAGAAGCCGTACATCACCTTCTGGTTCGCAAAGTGGCCTGAGAGCACCTACAAGCCCCCATCTCCTCACACTGAAAGCTTGAGGTCATCTGAGACATCATCATATGTGTACAGAGCCCAGTAGGCCGTGTTTTCTTTCCAGATCACCTCTTCGTACCCTGCCAGCAGCTCCAGGCAGTGACAGCTGAAGATGACCCCAGCCATGCTGTGGGCAGGACAAGGCCTAATGGACAGACGCATGGAGGAACAGAGTAGGAGGGATGGGAGGAGGGAGTCACCCACCGCCACTGCTGCCTCTGAGCCTCTGCTAAACATTTCAAAAATTTATGTGGAACTATAAATGACCCAGAATAGCCTCAGCAATCTTGATAAAGAACAACAAAATAGGAGAGATCAAAATACCTGACATCAAGTTATACATCAGGCCATAGTAATCAAATGCCAGTCTGGTACTGGCATAAGAACAAACAAATGGATCAATGGAAAAGAATAGAAAGCCCAGAAATAAATCCAAGTGTCTATGGACAATTAATATTTGACAAAAGAAGCAAGAGGGAAAAAATGGAGTTAAAGTAGCCTATCTAATAAATGATGTTGGGAGATCTAGACACTACTTGAAAAAAATGTAACTGGACCACCAACATACACTATGCACAAAAATAACCTCAAGGTGGATAAAAGACTTAAATATAAGCCATGCCACTTTAAAAGTACCAGAGTAGAATATAGGCAGGAAAATCTCAGGTATTCCATACAGCAATATTTGTAGTGATATGTGCCCTAGAGCAAGGGACATAAAGGAAAGAATAAACAAATAGGCCTTCATCAAAATAAAAAGCTTGTGCATGGCTTAAGAAAACATCAGTAAAATGAAAAGGCAGCAAATTGGGAAAATATATTTGCAAATGATTCCTCAGACAAAGATTTGATCTCTAAAATGTATAAAGGACTCACACAACCCCACTCCAGAAGACAAACAATTCAATTAAAATATGGGCAAAGGAGGTAAACAGACACTTCTCCAAGGAGGACATACAAAGGGCCTAAAACATATGAAAGGATGCATGCTCAGCATCCCTAGCCATCAGAGAGATGCAAATTCAAACCACTTCACACCAGTCAGAATGGCTGCCATAAACAAATCAAAAAACAAGTATTGGAGACATTGTGGAAAAAAGGGAACCCTAGAGCACTGTTGGTGGGAATACACACTGGTGCAGCCACTGTGGAAAATAGTATGGAATTACCTCTGAAAACTAAAAAAGGAACTGCCTTTTGACCCAGCAATCCAACTGCTGGGATCATACCCTAAGGAGCCTGAAACACCAATTCAAAAGAATTTATGCATCCCCAATGTTCATAGCAGCACAATTTACAATAGCCAAATGCTGGAAGCAAACCTAAGTGCCCATCAGTAAATAAGTGGATCAAAAAACTGTGGTACATTTACACAATGGAATTCTACACAGTAGAAAGAAAGAAAGAGCTCCTACCCTTCACAACAGCATGGATGGAATTGGAAAGCATTATGCTAAATGAAATAAGCCTGTTGGTAAAAGAGAAATACCATAAAATCTCACCTATAAGTGGAACCTAGTTAACAAAACAAGCAAGTAAGTGAAATACAACCAGAGACATTGAAATAAAGAATGAACTGACAGTAACCAGAAAGGAGGGAGGAGAGGGATAATAGGGGATAATGGCCATCAAGGAACATGTATAAAGGAGACATGGACAAAGCCAAAGGGGGTAGGTTTGAGGGTGGGAGGCAGGGATGCGGGGGGCAGTGTGGTGTGGTGGAGTTAAAATAGAGACAACTATACTTGAACAACAATAAAAAAGAAATTAAAAAAAAAACTGTGGTACATTTATACAATGGATTACTACACAGCAACAAGAAAGGAGCTCCTTTGTTTCATGACAACAGGAATGGAACTAGAGAGCATTATGCTAAGTATAGTAAGCCAGGAGGTAAAAGACAAATACCGTATGATCTCACCTATAAATGGAACGTAATCAACAAAACAAACAAGCAAGCAAAATATAACCAGAGACATTGAAATAAAGAACAAACTGACAGTAACCAGAGGGGATGAGGGAGGGGGATAATGAGGAATAAAAGGGAAGGGTCAATTCAAGGAATATGTATAAAGGACACATGGACAAAGCCAAAGAGGAGTAGGATCGAGGGTGGGAGGTGGGGATGGGTGTGGCAAGGGGAGTGGTGGTGGGGAAATGGAGACAACCATACTTGAACAAAAATTAAAAATAAAGATGTCCAGCCAATATGGAGGCATAGGGAGATACACTGTGCCTCCTTGCACAACCAAAAGAAGGACAACAACAATTTAAAAACAAAAAACAACCACAACTGACAGAAATCAAACTGTATGGAAGTCTGACAACCAAGGAGTTAAAGAAGACACATTCATCCAGATGGGTAGGAGGGGTGGAGATGGCCAGCCAGGTGGAGAAGACTCTCAGCAAGGCAGCAGCAGGCAGACCTGGAGAGGTGGCGGCTGGTGAAGTGGGCAGTCCCACATCTGCATGCAGATAAACTGGGAGGAATTGGGGAGCAAAACAGACTGTGCAACCCAGGGCTCCAGTGCAGGAGAATAAAGTCTCAAACCACCGATTGGAAACACCTGTGGGGGTTGAAGCGGCAGCGAGAGAAACTCCCAGCCTCACAAGAGAGTTTCTTGGAGAGACCTACAGGGTGTTAGAACATACACAAGCCCACCCACCCAGGATTCAGCACCAGAAGGCCCATTCTGCTTGTGGGTAGTGGGGGAAGAGACTGAAATCCAGCAGAGAACTGAGCAAGTGCCATTGTTCCCTCTCAGACCCCTTCCCCATGTACAGAGTCACAAGGCAGCCACGTGGGTTGCCCCACCCTGATGAACACCTAAGGCTCTGTCCCTCACTACGTAATAGGCCCACCGAGACAAAAAAAAATAGCCCAACTGAAAGAACAGATCAAAGCTCCAGAAAAAACACAACTAAGTGATGAAGAGATAGCCAACCTATCAGATGCACAGTTCAAAAACTGGTAATCAGGATGCTCACAGAATTGGTTGAATTTGGTCACAAATTGGATGAGAAAATGATGGCTATGCTAAGTGAAATAAAGGAAAATGTACAGGGAACAAATAGTGATAAGAAGGAAACTGGGACTCAAATCAACAGTGTGGACCAGGAGGAAAAAAGAAACATTAAACCAGAAAAGAACAAAGAAACAAAAATTCAAAAAAAAAAAAAATAAGGAGAGGCTTAGGAACCTCCAGGACATCTTTAAACGTTCCAACAATGGAATCATAGGGATGCCAGAAGGAGAAGAGGAAGAGCAAGAAATGGAAAACTTACTTGGAAAAATAATGGAGAACTTCCCCAATCTGGCAAAGGAAATAGACTTTCAGGATGTCCAGAAAGCTCAGAGAGTCCCAAAGAAGTTGGACCCAAGGAGGAACACACCAAGGCACATCATAATTATGTTACCCAGGATGAAAGATAAGGAGAGAATCTTAGAAGAGCAAGACTGTGAGCTGATTTCTCGAAAGAGACCTTACAGGCAAGAAGGGGCTGGAAAGAAGTATTCCAAGTCATGAAAGGCAAGGGCCTACATCCAGATGATTCTATCCAACAAAGCTTTAATTTAGAATGGAAGGGAAGATAAAGTACTTCTCAGATGAGATCAAGTTAAAGGAGTTCATCATCACCAAGCCCTTAGTATATGAAATGTTAAAGGGACTTATCTAAGAAAAAGAAGATAAAAAATATGAACAGTAAAATGACAGCAAACTCACCATTATTAACAACCACACCTAAAACAAAAACAAAAGCAAACCAAGGCAACTCCTGGAACAGGAATAGAACCACAGAAATGGAGATCACATGGAGTGTTATCAACAAGGGAGTGGAAGGGGAGAGAAGGGGAAAAGGTACAGAGAATAAGTAGCATAAATGGTATGTAGAAAATAGACAGGGGGAGGTTAAGAACAGTATAGGAAATGTAGAAGCCAAAGAACTTATATGTATGACCCATGGACATGAACTAAAAGGGGGGAATGGGGGTAGGAGGGGGTGTGCAGGGCAGAGGGGAATAAAGGGGGAAATGGGACAACTATAATAGTATAATCAATAAAATATATTTAAAAAAATTTAAAATAAAAAATAAAAATAGCACTCTGGGTCTGGTTCAGTGGATTGAGTGGCTAGCCATACCCAAAGGGTCACCAGTTTGATTTCTGGCCTGGGGTGCAAGCCTGGGTTGTGGGCAGGGTTCCCAGAGAGGGACAGGTAAAAGGCAATCATGCTTTGATGTTTCTCTTTATCTCTTTCTTCCTCTCTTCTCCTTTCTCTAAAAATAAATAAAATATTTAAAAAATAAAAATAAATAAAATGCTTATAAAACAAAAAATAAATAAACATAAATACTTGTCACATAATAGGAGCTCAAGAAATATCTTCTGAGTGAATAAGAAATTGAAAAATTATTTAAAAATAAACCAGAATTTAAATATATATATAATCCATGTATTTACCCATCATACATACATTTCTCTATATTTACATATAGATATATGTTTATACTTATGTAACACATTTTTTTTGTTTGTTTATGATCCAAGAGTCCCTTGGTCAAATTTCCCTTTAGAAGCTTGAAGCCTTCTTAACATTCACTATACTATCACTATATATTATTCACTATACTATCACTATCACTATACTATAGTGATATTCTCCTCTCTCCTTAGGAAAAGATGAAAATAACAATTAGTAACTTTCCATTATTTTTCCCAAGGCTTTCACACCAAAGCTTTCTTAGCATGTATGTTTCTAAGAAAGATAAATTTTACTTGATTGCAACAAAAAGGATGGAGAATGCTTGCAAAGATCCTTTGAGAGATATCTCCTGAAAATTGTGTTAGCTTACTATTGAAGTTGCTGGTCAAGATGGAAAGTATCATTGTCAATAAAACACCTCATGGAAATTATGACTGGATGACTTCATTGTGAATTTTTCTGCCCTTAGAGAGGTTCCAAGAAACAGTGACCTCATCGTTTCAAGTAGACACTAAGTTTAAGCAAAATCTCTGAGCACACATCACTAAAGCCAAGGGTCCAGACACGATCAGTCATTTGCAAAATGATAAACCATGCAAGCAGAAGAACCAGTGTAAAAATACAAAAATGTTGTTTCCTATTGAATAGTCTCTTGAGTCCTTTGAAATTCAGAAATCTCTTCTCTGTTGCTTCTTTCAGAAAGTCCAAAATGTTAGGCTTCTCCTGAAGAAGGAAGTTACTCAGATATTGGTAAGTGCATCACCTTGGAAAAGGTTATAAGGCATTCTTCATACAGGTCTGACGCTATTCATGGCAGAGCAGGGAGAAGATGGATTCCAGAAGATGTCTAATTGCATCATTTCAGGAAAGCTTCTCCAGTCTCCTAAATGAGGAGTTTTCTCCTTAAGGATATACAACAAGGATATTAGAAATTTAAGATATCATCCAGCTATAAATTTCATTCAGTCTTTAGTTACTGAGTTCTGTTATATAGCACTGTTCTTAGCCCTCAAGAGAATCAACTAACAAAGCAGGTAGAAATTCCTATCCTTATGGAGCTCACCTCTTCCAATTTTTACTTAACCTTAAGATATGCATTTCTTGGATGCATACATTGTGCATACTGTCATTCCAGAAGAAATAACATGCAGACCTTCTCAACTATTAGGTTGTTCCTTGGGTCACTTATTCACTTAATATTCAGAGAAGTACTGCAGTAGAAGATGAGATAAATGACTTCAGAATACTAAGATAAATGTGACACAGCCCTTAACCTTGCAAAGCCATCTCATCATCTACTAGGAAGGTTGAAAGGCAGACTAATTAGTAAGGACATTAGTATGTCCTTACTAATCACAGGGGAACTCAGTGGGGGTAGAAACATAACTTCCTATTGGGAAACTGAGTGATGGCTTCTGCTAGGATTTAAGCTAGATATTTTAAATGAATAAACTTACAGATGGGTAAGGAATCTAAGATTAGAATACAGCCATCAGGAAAAATACATAATTATAAGCAGGCACACAGAATTTATTTAGAAAAATGGGGAAAAAAGATTCATTTGGCTATAGCAAAGGAAACATGGCTGGCTACAGCCACACAGGCCACTTAGGACTTATTTTTTTAGACTTTGGTGACTTCCAAGCATTTTGAACACAGGAATGACATGGTCACATTCAGGATGACAAAGTCAATGTGGCTCAGAAGAGGCAGACATTAGAGGGCAGACAACAGTTTTATCATGTTCTGGCAATAAAAACAACAGCAAGTAAGTGATTTAACTCAACAGTAACTGAGTAACTTCTTGGGTGCTGAAGAGGAAGCAAAGACAAGCTGCAACTTTAAGTGTTAGAGAACACAACCAGAGTAAATTACAGATTCAGTACCAACAAAATGTCCAAGCAATAATGAAGAATCCTAACCCCCACCACAAGGAATAGGGGAAGTAGTTTATGGAAAATAAAAAGAATATTTTTAGAGGATCCAGAGACCTAAAAATACCATCCAAACTCTAATTCAGCAGATCCTAAAGGGATTTGATCTTGTAAAGAGTGTGTCTATTATGTTCCAAGCACTGAACAAATAAACAGGTCCCTGCTCTAGGATGTTTACACATTAGGAGGAGAGAGAGAAAACAGACACATAAGCAAGAAAATATATAACAAATCAGGTGGTGCTAAGTGGTGTGAAGAAAATAAAAACCAGGTAGATGGACAAAAGCACACTATAAATGGAGTTTCAGGAAAAGACTTTCTGAAAGTATAACATTTCATTCGCCAGCAGGTCAAGCTTGCAGATAGCTAGGAGATATCCCCAAGATCAAGGGAGCAAGCAGCATGTGAGATGAGAGTAAGCCTGGAATGTTCTAGGAAGAAGGAAATTGAGGACTGGGGGCTGGTAAGCAAAACAAGGAAAATGGTGAGGCAGGTGTTGGAGGCCCAGTTATGCAGAACCTTGTAAGCCAAATGAGGAATTTGGATTTCATTCTGAGCAGGATCAAAACATTGAAGGACTGGGGACAAAGAAATAATAGGCATTGTGACTGCTGTATGTTGTATTTTTGCTACATGCCAACATCTAAAATAATGCCTGACCCATAGTAGATATTTAGTCAACATTTGTTGAAAGAATAAATGATCATTAGGGCTGTTGTATACAGAATAGATTGTAGATGGGCAAAGAGTGCAGGAGACTCACTAAAAATAAGTGCAAAAGTCAAGAGATCATGGTGGCTTACTTAGGGGTGGTTGTGCTGGATGGAGGGGGTAAGAGGAAGGGAGAGCAATTTGCTGAAGACCAGATTTCAGTGAAAAAGAGAAATCAGGGACACATTTGCACTGATCAACTGGAATGAGAGCGATGGAAGATACTGGAAGGAAAATCAGTTAGGGAGTGAAAATCAGGGGGTGAGCGGTTTACACATATGAATTTAAGATTACAATCAAGGGAAGATGCTGACAATGGCATATACAAGTCTAGTGTTCTTGTAACCAGAAAATAAATTCAGGTTCAGCTGTCTGACCCATCAAAAGCCCAACTCGTGAAGCAGGTGTTGGTTCAAAAGAAAAAGGTTGATTCAGTTGCCACATGACCAGAGTGTATGGTGGACTACAGTCTCAAAGACCATCTACCCTTCTTCCTCAGTCCTGCAGTTCTTATAGGGATAGGAAGGGGAGGACTTTTTTCCTATCCAATTATCTTTCTAGCTTTTCGCACAGTGTAAAAACCTCCCCAGGTGCCATCTTGACCAAATAGGGGAGACTTCCTGGTGTTCTGACTGACTGCCTATGGTAACATTCTGAGAATGAGTCAACACTGATGAAATCAACTTTAGATCATCAGCATTGAGGCAGTATTATAGCAAAGACAGGGATGCAGGTAAGAAGGAAGAAAACTGAGAGCAAAGCCCAGCAGAATTCCATCATGTAGAGGTCAAAATTCAGTAGAGGTTATTAGGGATAAAAATCCAGGGGCCATCAAGAGAGCCTGAGGAAGAAGATCCAGAGAGGTGGCAGGAAGACCAGGAGAATCTGGTGTCCTGGAAGCCAGGAGCTTGAGAAAGAGGGAGTGATGCACAGTGTGAGAGCCTGCTGAGGATAGAAAACTGACCTTATATATATTTGACAAGACAGAGACCGCTTGTGACCTTCATGAGAGCAGTGAATGGTACAGGTGGGCACAGGAACCTTGGTAGGTGCTCTCACAGAGGCAAAAGGAGAGACGAGGCAGGGGCACAAAGGGACTTTAAAATAATCTCATGCTGTTTTGGCCTCAGGCTGCATGGCAGGCATTTGTTTATTTTTTTCATAATTTACATATATGTTAAATGTATTGTTTGTCTAAATCAAACATTACATGATAAAATGTGTCTTTATAGGCTGAGATGGAGAGTGGAGAGTGTAAACAACTTTTTAAAATATATTTATTGATTATGCTATTATAGTTGTCCCATTTCTCCCCCATCATTCCCCTCCACCCTGCAAACCCCCTCCCACCCACATCTCCCCTCTTTAGTTCATGTCCATGTGTCATAAGTTCTTTAGCTTCTACTTTTCCCACACTATTCTTGCCCTCCCCCTGTCTATTTTCTACCCACCGTCTATGCTACTTGTTCTCTGTACCTTTTCACCCTCTCTCCTCCTCCCACTCCCCTGTTGCTAACTCTCCATGTGATCTCCATTTCTGTGTTTCTGCTCCTGTTCTATTTGTTTGCTTAGTTTGCTTTTGTTTTAGATGTGGCTGTTAATATTTGTGAGTTTGCTGTATTTTTACTGTTCATATATTTTATCTTCTTTTTCTTAGATAAGTCCTTTTAACATTTCATATAATAAGGGCTTGGTGATGATGAACTCCTTTAACTTGACATTTTCTGAGAAGCATTTTATCTTCCCTTCCATTCTAGATGACAGCTTCACTGGATAGAGCAATCTTGGATGTAGGTCCTTGACTTTCATGACTTGGAATACTTCTTTCCAGCCCCTTCTTGCCTGGAAGGTCTCTTTTGAGAAATCTCCTGACAGTCTGATGGGAACTCCTTTGTAGGTGACTGTCCCCTTATCCCTTGCTGATTCTAGAATTCTCTCCTTCATTTTAATCTTGGCTAATGTAATTACGATGTGCCTTGGTGTGTTCCTCCTTGGCTCCTACTTCTTTGGTACTCTCTGAGCTTCCTGGACTTCCTGGAAGTCTATTTCCTTTGCCAGATTGGGGAAGTTCTCCTTTATTATTTGTTCAAATAAGTTTTCCACTTGTTGTTCTCCCTCTTCCCCTTCTGGTACCCGTATAATTCCAATGGTGGGGCGTTTAAAGATGTCCTGGAGGTTCCTAAGCTTCTCCTCATTTTTTTTTGTTTGAATCCTTGTTTCTTCCTTCTTTTCTGTTTGTTTGTTTCTTTCTTCCTTCTCATCCACTGCATTGATTTGAGTCCCAGTTTTCCTCCCATCACTATTGGTTCCCTGTGCATTTTTCTTCATTTCACTTATTGTAGCCTTCATTTGCTCATCTAATTTGGGACCAAAATCAACCAATTCTGTGAGCATCCTGATAACCAATGCTTTGAAATGTGCATGTGATAGGTTGGCTATCTCTTGGTCACTTAGATGAATTGGCTCTGGGGCTTTGATCTGTTCTCCCGTCTCCCGTTTGAGCTATTTTTGGGTTTTGTAGGTTGTTGGTTTTTTTTTTTTTTTGGTCTAGTCACGGCTGTTACATAGTGAGGGACAGAGCCTTAGGTGTTCATCAGGGTGGGGTCCTAGAATGTACACAAGGCCACCCACACAGAAATCAGCACCAGAAGGGCCCAATTTGCTTGAGGAAAGCAGCAGAAGGGACTGGAATCAGAGCACAGAGCAAGCTGCATTGTTCCCTCTCGGACCCTGCCCCC
>PVKU01013343.1:0-29511 GCA_004027475.1 Anoura caudifer | reverse complement strand
TGGGGGTTATCTGCAAAACCATTGCTATGCAAAACAACTCAATGGCCCTGCTCCATTTGTCCCTTCCCCCAACTCATACCTGTGGGGGAGGGGGTGAGGACATCTTATATGTCCCTCTAATATTTCCTGGACACCGTGAGTTCTGGGCCCCATTCCAACTCCCTTTTGGGGCCCCCCTCTTGGCTGCACCCTGTTACATATAGAGCCTTCAAAAATCAATAATGTAAAACAAAAAAGCAAAGTAAAACTTTGGCAAAATATTTCAATAGATACTCCATTAAAGAAGATACAGGAATAGCAAGTAAGCAGATATAAAAATAGCTCCTCACGTTTAGTCATTAGGCATTTGATACAAATTAAAATTTAACAAGATGCCACTACATACCTATTTAAATTTCTGAAATTAAGAAGACTGGCCATAATTACTGAAGGTGAAAATGTAGAGCAACTGAGACTTTCAACACCACTGATAGGCATAAAAAATGGTAAAGCCATTTTCAAAACAGTTTGGCAATTTCTTTTAGAAGTTAAACATAGCAAGGGAAACACAAAGAAAAAATAAACAAATGAAAATATATCAAACTAAAAAGTTTTTGCACAGAAAAGAAAACCATCAACAAAATCAAAAGACAACCTACTAAATGGAAAAAATATATTCAACAATGATACATTTGAAAAGGGGTTAATATCTAAAATTTATAAAGAACTTATAAAACTCAACACCAAAAGAAATGAAACAATCCAACAAAAAATGGGTAAAAGACCTGAATAGATACTTCTCCAAAGAGGACATACAGATGCCAATAGATATGAGAAGATGCTCAGTGTTACTAAACATCAAAGAGATGCAAATTAAAACCACAATGAGATATCACCTCACACCTGCCAGAATGGCTATCATCAATAAATCAACAAACAACGAGTGCTAGTGAGGCTATGGAGAAAAGGGAACCGTCTTGCACTGTTGGTGGAATTGCAGACTGGTGCAATCACAATAGAAAGCAGTACGGAATTACCCCACAAAATTGAAAATGGAACTGACTTGTAACCCAGCAATTCCACTTGTAGGAATATGTCTGAAGAAACCTGAAACACTAATTTGAAGGAATATAAGCACCCCTACGTTCATTGCAGTCTTACAATAGCCAAGATTTGGAAGCAGCCTAAGTGCACATCAGGAGATAAGTGAATAAAAAAGCTGTGGTACATTTACACAATGAAACACTATTCAGCCATAAGAAGAAAAGAAAATCTTACCTTTGGAATAGGATAGATAGACCTGGAAAGTATTATGCCAAAAATAACCCACTCAGAGGAAGATAAATACCATATGATTTCACTTACATGTGGAATCTAATGAAGAAAACTAACAGAATAGAAACAGACTCATAGATACAGAGAGCAGACTGACAACTCTCAGAGTGGAGGAAGACTGGGGATGCTGGGTGAAAAAGCTGAAGCAATTAAGGGGGGAAAATCCTCACAGACATAGACAACAGTATAGTGATGACCAGAGGAAAAGGAGGGTAGGGGAGGAAGAAGAGGGTAAAGAGAGGATAAATGGTGATGGAAGGAGACTTGACTTGGGGTGGTGAACACACAATAAAATACACAGATGATGTATTATAGAATTGTACACCTGAATATATAATTTTATTAAACAATGTCACCCCAATAAGTTCAAGAGTCAAATAAATAAATAAATAGATGAAGTTAAACACAGGCCACCTTATTTTTCATTTATTCAAATCTCAGGTATTCATCCAAATTAAATGAAAACATGGCATAAAGTCTCAATTATGCAAGATGAATAAACTCTACAGGTCTGCTTTATGATATCATTTCTATAGTTAACAATACTAAATTGGACACTTAAAAATTTAAGAGGGTAGACCTCATGCAAAGTGTTCTTTCCACAATGTAGTATCATAAAAAAATAATGCACATTTCCTAGCTGCTTTATTTTTGATAGCCAATATTTGGAAATACCCATCAAGTGAATGGCTGTGCAAGCTGTGGTATTTCATACAATAGAATATAACTATAAAACATAAAGAAATAAACTATAATTTATATAACAATTGATGAATCTCAAGATAAGTAAGTTGAGTAAAAGAAGCCAGAAAAATAAATATATACTATATGATCCCATTACTATAAAATTCTGTAAAATGAAAACTAACCTACAGTGATTGAAAGCACATCAATCATTGCCTTGGGTGCAGGAGAGAGGGGGTCCACAGGCACAGAGACCACTGGGAGTGATGGTAAAGTTTCTTGCCTTGACTGAGATAATGGTCTCATGGGTATGTATATATGTCAAAACAACAAATTATGGTTTTCAATTGTCTGCATTTTATTGTGCTTGCCTCAATAAAGCTGTTAAAAAACAAATTCCAGCCCTGGCTGGTGTACCTTGGAGGATTGAGCGCGGGCCTGCAAACCAAAGAATCGCAGTTCGATTCCCAGTCAGGGCACATACCTGAGTCGCAGGCCAGTTCCCAGCAGGGGATGCACGAGAGTCAACCATACATTGATATTTGTCTCCCTCTCTCCTTCCCTTCCCCTCTAAAGATAAATAAATAAAATATTTAAAAAAAAACAAATTCCAAATGTGTCAGAAATACGAATACTAAATCCTTTGTTTTAAAAGGATTACTTTGTTTTTGAAAACTTAAAACAAAGTAATCCTAATATGAATACTAAGTGCAAAATAAGAAAATTTAAAATGAAGAATTATGTAATATGGACGTAAGTTTAGAGCATTATGTGACTCGATAAAGCTGACATGAACCCATTTTTGTGGGTTCATAGAAACCTACTTTAGCCGAGGCAACTAGGGACATTCCAGGCTGAGGAAGCAATGTGCGCTCAGATAGTAGAGGCTCTATTCTCTTCATAGAACAAAATGAGCCAAAATGTGACAAAGAAATGTCAACAATCAAAAACTTGAGCATTATCCTGCCCATCATGTTCCCTGACATTGTGAATCCTGATATCTAGGTCACATAGTTGCCAATGAGACAAAAATATAATCTTGAATGATTTGAGGAAACACAACTAAGCACAATAGAAAAGCACGGATGTACATGCAGCGTTCAGACACAAACTCTACTGGCAATAACTATTTCACCCCATATCACCTTTGCTTTTGCACTATTTTTACACCAGACATCTTTTGAAGAGGGAAAAAGGATGGGTGGTTGGGTGGGCAGAGGGGAAGAAAAGTCCCTGATCCATGGTGAGCTTTTTAATGGATCTGGGATATTTAAAAAAAAAAAAAAAAAGTGCTCTCTAGATCTAATGCACAAAAACACAGCACAGAGTCTACTGTGTGGCGTTTGCCAGTCTTCTGTGGATGAAGAATCTAGTATATGCTGCAGCAAGCAAAAAAGACTGTTGAAATTAAGGAATGCCGAAACTTTTTCTGATATTGTATACTTACAATTTAAAAAATGATCAGATTCTCAAATATCCATTAACTTTTTTATAAATTACATAAATGCAACACTATCAGATTATATTACACAGCTGACCCTTGAGCAATGTGGGGTGTAGGGGCACCACCTCCCAATACAGTCAAAACTCTGAATACGACTTTTGACTGCCCCAAAATTTAACTACTAGTAATAGCCTACTGTTGACTAGAAGCCAAACCAGTAACATAGTCAATTAAAACATGCTTTGTATGTTCTATGTATTATACATTATATTCTTACAATAAAGTAAGCTAGACAAAAGAAAATGTTATTCAGAAAATCACGAGACATCATATTTACAGTACTTCTTGAAAAAATCCACATTCAATGGCCAACTTTATAGATATAAAACTAATATAAAGAGGATAATGAACAATGATACAAATGTTTTAAAATATGTAAGATAAAGAAAGCTATACAGCAATGTAAATTCTAATCTATTCTCTGGCACAAGTTTCTCTGGGGTAAATATGCCTCACTTTGGACAATCTTGCTCTAGTTTGTGTCAAAGTGAGATCACCTGATGAGCAGGAAACACCGGAAGTGCTTGTTTTCCAGTGCTTATTGAGGTCTCACCCTCGGACTACAGAATGTTTTACCTCTGCCTTTAAAACAGAAACCATTTCCAATTAATGTGATTTTTATTGATAAATAAAGTAGCTGAATGTTTGGGAGAGGGGAAAAAGCCTCTGATTTTAGAGTCTAAAGCAGCTTGCGCTCTTTTTTACAAGATATGAAGGCAACAAGAAAACAACAACAAAAAGCTCCCAGGGAACATAGATGATCAGGTGAGAGCACATCTTCTTAGAGAAAATTAACTGGCTCCTCAAACTGTCAAATTTGGATCACTAGAAGATGAGTAGGAGCAGGTGGGTTTTATCTAATGCGAAGCCCATGTAAAATGCATGATGGCAGTTACCAAAGCCATAATGAGTTTCACTGTTACTGCCCACAAATCCTTGTACATATGCAAACACCCATTGCCAACTCTTTAGAAGAGCAAATATTTGCAAAGCAAGGCTTATGCAAACTAGAAACGAATTTCCAGTGTTTGTTTCTAGCCAATTTTTGCAAATTAAAACTCTAGCTCAGCCAAGAGAGTATCTTTTAAAATAAGCTGTATGATCAATATTTATAAGTGGTTAATCATTAGAAATGATAATACATACTTAAGCTGTGTCCCATCTAACTTTTCTCCTATTGTACGAAGTGAACATTCTTCACGAGGCATTCTAGCAAAATAGCCACAAATGTCCTTAACTCTACAAACATTTCTAGCTCAATAAATTGACGTGTTTTATATGTGCCAAAAACGTAAAATATGAGTTCTTCTCTCTTAGTCTGTATCTTGACATTTCCATAGTTGTTTCCATAGTAATTACCACTTATTACCACTTATGTAATATATATGTCCCAACTTTCTGTTTTCAATACATGTGCTTGGCAGTATAGTTGAAGATAAATCCCATGGCAGTATAGTTGGGGATAATTCCATGGCAATATAGTTGGAGATAATTCTGTGTTCACTGATGAAATGGAGTTTACAGAAGTAAGAAAAGGTAAAGAAAAAGAAAAATGTAGGAGACAGTACACATATAATTAATTATCCATTTAATTTAGTATTATGTGTCCTTGTTTGCATTTAAGAAAGTAAAACAGCCTGGGTGGTATAATTCAGTGATTCAGTGGATTGAGTGCTGGACTGCAAACCAAAGGGTTGCTGGTTCGATTCCCAGTGAGGGCACATGCTTTGGTTGTGGGCCAGGCCCCCAGTAGGAGGCGTGTGAGAGGTAACCATACATTGATGTTTCTCTCCCTCTTTCTCCCTCCCTTACCCTCCCTCTAAAAATAAATAAATAAAATCTAAAAAAGAAAGAAAGAAAGTAAAATGCCCTGGCCAGGTGGCTCAGTTCATTGTAGCATTTTCAGGTACACCTAAAGGTTTCAATCTCTGGTCAGGGTGTATAAGGGAGGCAACCTATCTATATTTCTCTCTCCCATCAGTGTTTCTCTCTCTCTCTCTCTCCCTCCCTCCCTCCCTTTCTCATTCTCTAAAGTCAACACACATATTCTCAGGTTAGGATTAAAAGAAAGAAAATCAGAATTCATCGATTGCCATTTTGTGTTTAGTACTGTTAAACTAGTTCACATTTTCTAATTCAATCTTTAAAACAAGAAATGGTGGGAGGAAAAATAGCAAGGTGGGGAAGGAAGGATGGGTCTGAAGCTTGTCCAAGTTCACAAAGATGCTCTCCAGGCAAGTTCAAAATCTCCATTTTTTAATTTCAAAGCCAGAGTTTATATACTCTCTCTTAGGGTGGTCAGTGACACAGGCTGTGAAAGAATTCACAAAGAGAAGAAAGTGTGGAAAGGAAAGTTTTTATTCACTCTCCAACAGGGGAGGGCAGCGTGGTGTGGAGAGTTACATCAGCCCTGAGGGATTAGGGCTTTGAGCTCTTATCAGGTAATGGGCTGGTTAGAGAGCAGGATGTTTCAGTTAGGCTTGCAGCTTGTTTCGATGTTATCTTTGGGTGCAGGGTCCAGTCTTTGTGCTCTGATATGTCCTGTAGTTTCTGGAGCTTCTGCACCTGCCGGGTGCTTCCAGTAATTTTCTAGACCTGAGGACAGAGGCTCATAAAACAAGAGTCAGTCATGCTTTTTGGAGTCCAGCTAGCTCTGGCAAAGAGGGCCTGAAAAGGGGGCTTTTATCCAATTATTCTCTCCATTTTACCCCATAGAATCAAATACATTTGAAGCAGTAACTTATTTCCTGATATAATTTTTCATCATATGAATGTCCATTTTAACCCTAAACATTTAAAAATATTTCCTCTGGCTTAAAGAAATTAACTAGAAGCTGTTAGTGGTTCTAAGGAAATATAAGAAATATTTTTTTTACTATTTGTAAAAAAATAAAATCTGAACAATAGATTTTAACCTCCAGGAAAAAACCTGGCTGCATTCTGCAGTAAAGTTTGTTCAACATTAAGAAGTAGAAGCTATTTAAAAAGTTTAATGCAGACCACTGGAGAAAAGATGCCCATTGCCAAGTCCTTTGCAGCTCACCATTAAAGTGAACAGCAAAGTATTATCTATTTTAAAGTCAATCAAGGTGATGCAACACTTAAAATGCAATTGATTTTTGGCTAATTTGCAAATAGAAAGGTTTAGAACTTGAATAATTTCTTTCCCACTTTAACTGGTTCAACAGCCTAGTCAATGAGTTGCCTAATTATTAATCTTATTTATTTATTTATTTATTTACTTTAAATAATCCTCAAGTGACACAACTTTTGATTTAATTTTCAAGTGCCCTTGGGTAAATGAAAGAGTTCATAAACCAAAATTAAAAAAAAAAAAAAGCCACTGGGCAGGATGAGAGCAAGATAAAGAAAACCTTCAATCACAAGATCTGCAATTTTCAAACTGTGTGTCTGGAATTTTAAAAAAGCAAAAAACAATTAAGAGACTCCATTTCACACTCACGTTAGTGATTAGCTTGAAAAACAATAAGAAGAAATAGGAAGAAAATCACTGCAGATTCCATTGGGGACAGATTAGAATGATGTTAAGTTACTCTATCTGCTGTCTCTGATTAGGCAGCATAAAGACTAGAAGCACCTTTCTGAGGAATCAGCATGCCACTTCTGTATCCGTTTAAATAGTGTTCATAATCTTTTAAAAAAAAGCCTTTACAAGCACAATGTTGTATCTGAATGATATAATAAAGAACTGGCTGCATTCCTTAAGTTCTTGGGGTCCCTTTTGTACATTTCCCCAAAATAGCTCATGCAATGGAAAAGGCAGGAATATCTCTCTAAAAACCTAAAAGAAACTAATCAACCAGATAAATATTTCCATAGGCTCAAAGTGTATTGCATCTTACATAGGCATACCTGTGTATGCAGATGAGAGAAATATACCTATAAGTACACAAAACTATATGCATATACACTTACTGATAAAGAGAAACATTTACAGATTTGAGTATTTCTATCAGCTAAGAGAATGAAAACTTACTAAAACCTTTTCAGCAGAAAAAGTAGTTAAAAAAATCTGCTATTTTCAGAAATACCTAATTAATTGGGTATCTTTTCCTCCAAATTTTATATTATGCAAAGTAATTGCCTTACTTTTCTTTGATAAAATTATTGGTTTATCTGAATACAGTTAGTTAATTTAAAATCTGCTTTTGGTAGTGGAGTGTGCACCTTACTTTTCAATTTAATGAGGCTTTCCTGAATATTCACAGAATTATTACAATATTCTTGTACAATTATACTTAGTGCTGTTATAGCTAGAGTTCTAGCAGCATTCAAACGTTTTTCTTATAGAAATTTAAAAACTTAGTGAATTGTTCACAATTTCCATGCTGAAAGACAGTCTGTCAAGCTGAAATAGCAACACAATGCAAACCATTTTGTGACTTAGAACTTGATTGCAGACAGCTGAGATTCAATAGCTAAGAGGGTAGTTAAGGACACCATCCAGACGTCTGTAGTAATTCCTCTACTTCCACCCTGCCCCCCAAGTTGAATGCTGCATCAGTGTGTCTGCCTATTTCATGTCTCTATAATTAAACAAGAAAACAGCACTGACATACATTTTGATAAGAAAAAACTTACCCATTCACTAAACAACTACTGAACATACCAGCAGAGTTATCTAGTCTGGAAACTTTGCTTATTATAATTCCTGGAACCCTAGTCCTGACATTTATAAATGACCCACTAACGCTATTGCAGCTGATCAGGATAACCTCAGCAGGTGTTCAGAACAGGCCTCCCCAAGATGTTCTGCATTAGCATGTGGATTATTTTGAGCTGAAGGCAATAGAGACCTTGCAAGCCCAAAAGAAACTTTATTTTATTTTTATTTTTTTTTTATTTTAAAAAGAGGGAAGGGAAGAACAAAGAGAGGGAGAGAAACATATCAATTGGCTGCCTTCTGCACCCACCCTGACTGATTACCAAACCTGCAACCCAGGCATGAGCCCTAACTGGGAATTGAACTGGTAACCTTTCAGTTTGTGGAGTGATACCCAACCAACTGAGCCACACCAGCTAGGCCCAAGGGAAGCTTTCATCTCTCCCATAAATTTTTTTTAAGATTTTATTTATTTATAATTTTTAGATAGAGGGAAAGGGAAAGAGAAAGAGAGGGGCAGAAACATCAATGTGTGGTTGCCTCTTGCACACCCCCCACTGAGGACCTCGGCCGCAACCGAGGCATGTGCCACAACTGGGAATGGGACCAGCAGCTTTTTGGTTCTCAGGCCAGCACTCAATCCACTGAGCTACACCAGCCAGAACCTATGTGTCCCAATGTTTGTAGCAGCACAATTTACAATAGCCAAGTGTTGGACACAACCTAGGTGCCCATCAGTAAATGAATGGATCAAAAAACTATGGTACATTTGCACAATGGAATTCTATGCAGTAGAAACAAAGAATGAGCTCCTACCCTTTGCAGCAGCATGGATGGAACTGGAGAGTGTTACGCTAAGTAAAATAAGCCAGGCGGTGAAAGATAAATACTGTATGATCTCATCTTTAACTGAAATCAAATCAACAAAACAAACAAGCATGCAAAATATAACCAAATACATTGAAATTAAGAACAAAATGACAGTAACCAGAGGGGAAAGGGGAGGAGATAATGGGGGGGGTAGAGGTTTTACAGGAATAACTATAAAGGACACATGGATGAAAACAAGGGGGGGTGGAAATAAGGGAGAGAGGTGGGGATGGCTGGGGTGGTAGGGAGAGGTGGGGGGAAAAGGCAGAAACTGGTACTTGAGCAACAATAAAATTAAAAAATATTTAATTTTTAAAATCTAAAAAAAATTAAATTAAGTCTTTTTCCATAATGGCTTATTACCAGAAATATTATTTTATGGTATATTTATATTGCCAGACAAACATTTAATTACTAAAGATCTGTTCTTATTGTCCTGTAAAGACCTTCCTCCCCTCTGAAGCCTCAGACACCTTACCTCATTCTATGTTTAGGTTGTCACATTTATTTCATTTTGCCTTGCTGTCTGAACCTCCCATGGATGTGGGGTTTCCATACCTACATATATAATTAAATTTGGTCCTTTTTCCTTGTTAATCTGTTTTATGTTGATTTGATTGTTAGACCAGCCAAAAAAACCTAGAGAGTAAGAAAAAATTTCTTCCTCCCTGATGCCTCAAAATTACTCTGGTTACATGGAGCACCCTCAGCATAAGAGGAGATTCAGAGAATATCAGAACAAATGGAACATTCTCCATAGCTTTGACTTCTCTGAGATCCACATCACTTACGAACACACAAATACATTCGTAGATGTATACGTAAGCTTCTTTGAGATGAGTGTTGTAACTGAATCGTAGTACAGATATCCACTTCTGTAGCATGAGGCTGTTTTCTGAACCATACATAGCAGACTAAATGGCCTGGTCTGTCAAACAGCTGCATTCATTGTTAACTGAGGAGTTACAGGAATGTCTTGGGTCTTAAAACATTTAAACTTCGACCCAAATACACATAACCACCCAAAACACCACATACCTGCCAACATGAAGGAATGCTGCCAAAACTCTAGCAATCAAAAAAAAAAATTGTTCATAGAAATCACCCTGGCATCCTAAGTCACATTAACTCAGGACACTGAAGCTGGCTTTTTAGCATTACAGCAAAGACTTTTTTTTTTTCCCCATTTGGCTTTCAATGCCCAGGGCAATCTCGTGTTCAGAGGATCCCAATCTCTTCCCAAGCCCCAGGCTCTGAGAGGGAACATAGATAATGATTTCATGTTATTTTTAGGTTTAAATACAAAAAAAAAAGTTTGAGGTTTCTTTGAGATCCCCCAGCTTCTCTTGCAGTATGTCTTTTTCCACTGTGTCCTATGTCCTTATTCTGCCACTAACTGCTCCCTAACTTCCAGTCAGTACATTAGCAGAATTTGAATCCCTTATCACCTAGCCAAATTCTATAGTCTAGCCATGTAGGCACACAGAAATGCTAAATCATGCCTTCATATCTGCAGGAGTTGTACTAATTGGCTCATGTGCAAAATCTAAGTATAGAATGATTACTGAATAATTCTAGCTTTTCATGCAATCACTCCATGCCATTTTGTCATTTCCCAACTGATTCAACCCTGCAAATTGCAGGTATAGAGGATGACTAGATCTTGGAATTCCATCAAAGTTGAGCTATAATGTGCCAACATCAAAAATGTATCCTATTGGAAAGGGTAAAATGTACTCACCAGATAGTGACAGGTCAGTGCCTCTAACAGCAGTGCTTCCTGATTTCATTATAAATTTACTGATATTCCCACACCGCTCATGACCAAGGCCAAACGAGCCATTCTTTCTCAACTCCAGGATCAGAGATACAACAATAAACAAACCGAACACAACTCTTCCCTCAGGGAATGGCACACACATGAAGAAGGAAGATACTAAAATTAAAAAAAAAAAAAAACAATTAATTTTAAAAAGAAATATAAAATAAAATAAAGAAAATATGGACACCCTATTTTAATTTATTCCCTGGAGAGGTAACATTTGCACCCAGGCTTGAGTGAAATGAGACATGCAGATATCAAAATATTTCCCTTTGAGGACTTTTTTCACTAGGGAAATAAAACAAAGTCATTTGTGGTGAGATTGGGGGTCATGCTGTTTTTGTTCAAAAACTGCTGAACACACAGCGTGGTGTGGGGAGGTACATTGTAAATCACCCATCTTGAAATGGGCAAACACACTGAAAGACTCTTCAAAAAAATCTACTGAAGCCAAACGCAGCCTCTCACAACAACCCCAGATGGTCCACTGATACAGATGGGTTCCTAGAACACTCACCTAGTGGGGGAGTTCTGCACTGCAAGGCACCTGCCCTCCAGAAGACAATTCTATTTTGGGGGGACCCTCAACATGTCTTGTGTGTAATATATATGTCCATGCATATTTATAACATGTATATTTATAACATCTACTAATTTCAATAGTTTTTGCATAGGAGAAACAATATTGAGTAAAACTGACAATGTTCATGCTTTCATGGAGCTCGTAGTTTGTAGGAAAGACAGACAAAAATCAAATACAATCTTGTTTGTATGCTAGTTGAAGTTCAAATTTTCTTGGAAAGCTTCTGCTGAGTGAGCCCAACCTGGTCTCAAGGTCAGGAAGAGTCTACTAAAGAAAGATCTGAAAGGTGAGAAGGTTGTCAGAAGAGGGGGTGGTGTGAAATAAGCAATATGTGTCAAGGTTATAAGATTAAAACAATGTAAAAAAATAGAGAAATAAAAGAAATCAACATTTGAAGCATTGAATTTGAGGGAGAATATTCCCGGGGATGAGGCAGGACAAAGGTCCTGCACAGTCTTATCAGTCACCATGAAGAGTTGGAACATTACCCTAGTGACAATGGGGAATTACTGATCGGTCTCAAAAAGGGGATTATCTGAATCAGATTTGTGCTTCAAAAAATTATCCTGGTTTTATAGTAGGTGAATCATAGATACAAGATACTATAGTATGTGAAGCACAAAACTATTTAAAAAAAATTAAGACAAAAGCCTAATCAAGGACAGGAGAAAAAGGCTTTGAAAAAAGGTGGACTTTTGATGGTAGAATCAATAGGCTGTTAGATGATAAAATAAGAGACCCTGACAAAAGTAATAGATTATCATTAGGAGGTTATGATTTAAGGTCAAGATGAAATTAACTATACTTCGTATCTTTTTCTGAGTAATTGGGGGAATGAAGCATTCATTCTTTTTGAAGATATGAAGCATATCTTTTTTTTCTTTATATTGGGGGAATATAAATAAATAGATGGTAAAAAAGATGAATTCAAATCAAAGTATGTTCTGGTAAAAAGTTAAAAGGAAATTTGCTTTGTAAATATAATATTTGGGTCTCACTAGTATTGTGATGGCAGTTGAATCTTGAAAGTAGATGAAATTTCCTAAAGAGAGTATATAGAGTGAGAAAAGAAGAAACCCTAAACTGAGATTCCAAAAATTAGGATGCAACTCTAGGCAAAAAAGAGGCTGCAAGGAAGATAGAGAAGTAGGAAAAGCAGAAGAGTGTGGCACCATGAAAGCTATGGGAAGTGTGTGTTTCAAAAGTGAAAATTGGTCATGTGGTCAAGAAAGTTAGGAATTTTCAGAATCCTTTGTGGGTCGTTTCATTGTCTACTTAAGCATCGATGGTTTTTATGTGATCCGTTTCAATGGAGGGCTGTGGGAGGAGCCACATGTAGTGGCTAAGAATTGAGTACAAAGCTGAAACTTGCACCAAAGTTGAGAGGTGACTTGTAAATTTGACTGTGAAAGGTATGTAGATAAGGCAACAGCTGAAGGGGACCTTGGAATGTAGGGACGGTTTCACAGACACAATAGGTTTGTGTTTGTGTATGCCTGTGTTTGCTTTGCTTCCTCACCATATGTCTTTGTGGAAGAGCAGTAATAAATTATTGTGATGTCAACTCTCCTCAACCAAGTTCCTTCTACTTCTAATTGGGGTTCCAGATCTCAACAGCCTCAGGAACCAGTTTTGTCCATAAAAATGCTACTTGGTTTTGCCCATGGGCTGTTCCTCCCAAGCCTGTCTCCTGGGTTGTCTCTTGTCCCACTTATGTTCACTATTATGAAACCTCTAAAAATTCTTGATACTCTTTTTAGATTTCTTTTCTGCCTTCTCTACTTCTACCATGACTATCATGAAAACAAACAAGCACACACTTAGTGGCTCCTAAAATGAAGATAGGTCCCCAGTTTGTTATGGGATCTTCTACTTTGGTACTTGAAACATTTGCCATTTGCTTAGAATTACCAAGTGTTATGTTTAAAATCACTAGTGCATAAAACCATGACCCTAAATTCCTAAAGATGATTTCAGCATCTCCACATTCTTCTAACTTAGGGTAATTTTTGTTGCTCTATGGAGAAAATTACCCTGCCAAACCCACCCCAGCTTAGGAGAACCATTTGTCTTACCCTCATCACTTGATCTCTGAATCCTCTGAACTCTTCCTCCATTGATACCTAGTGTACTGGGTGGAGTCTGTGGGCGTAAGGGACACAGGGAAATTAGATATGATTACCCTGACTAACCACCACACATTTATCCCCTTGCAGATGAAAGAGATATTGATGTTGCTGATATTCTCCCCAAGTTAAACTGCCCCCTAAAGTGAACCTTAAAATCTGCTTTAAAGAAAACCAAGAGTAAACATCACTTGAAAAAGAGCAGCAGAAAATGTGCACTGTGTTTTTAAACATCTCATCATAGCAAAAAAAAAAAAAAAAATCATCAAAGGGAAACCAGTCAAGGTTAAAAGCAGCACTGAAAAGTGATTCATTTGGTAAACAAGAGTAGGTGTAATTATCACAAAAGCAAACTTTGCTGAGGGGATAACTGTCAGAGCTCTTGCAGTAAAAGGTCTCTTTACCATTTTAATCAGACAGCCTAAGAGTTCCCTAGTGAAAACAGTTCTCAATAAAATACAAATGTAACTATAGTATTCTTCTAAACTTTCATGTCAGCTATGGCTACCAAAACAAGCTCAATGTCTTTTCAAATGACACTAGAGGTTGACCGATAATACAGATGCTGAAAAAACTTTTAACACTGTATTTTTATCTATTGAACAGTATTCTCATAAGCAGTGACACTCTAGAGTTTTGCTTATTTGCTTACAAGAAGCCAAATGGGCCTGAGTCCTAAAAGAAACCTTTCAGTTTGAGTCATAACTCTTAACTCTGTTTTGCAATGGAACCATGTAATATTTGTGCATCACTGCTGAACAGACCTCATGATTTTTCACGAGGTCTGTTCCTCGTGAAAAAGAAGGAAACTGAACTCAAAAAAGGGAGAGTAACTGGTTCCAGGTCACACATAATAGTGTGAACCTTAACTCAAACCAGGGTCTCAACACTCAGCCCACCGCTTTTTAAAAAGATTTAATAAGGCTATATCATACAGTACTGCCCAACAGAACTCCATGTGGTAACTAATATTCTCTCTTTGCTCTTTCCCATACAAAATTCACAGGTCACGTATGGTTACAGAGCACTTGAAATGTGGTTGGTGTGACTGAATTAAAAACTGATTCATTAATGATGTTTGATCTTAGCTAATTCAAATTTAAGTAGGTAACCATACGTGGCTAGAGGCTACCCTAAAAGCGTTATGTAATCAGATCACTGAGACAAGCCCAGAGTACTCTGTCTCCACCAGCTCCTACTTAAAATGTCACAGGGCTGGGGAGGATATGACATTTGACTGTTGCGGCTTTGAAATAGAAGCAATGACTTCTGTTTCCTTTTATTTCCCAGATTCCAGCACATGGATTTTTACAGAAAAGGCACAAAAGTAAAATCCATTGCTGCTATAAATATTTATTTGCTCTAACAAATGCTAGGGGCAGGAAGGAACACAGCTTAGAAATTTCTGTATAAAGCTGCACTAGTTGGATCTTCCTACTAGGAAGTGAGAGACACCTCCTTAAAGTTGGCTACACCTGGCAGGAAAGGGTCCCTATATACACGCAGTTGTCTAATAAAGGCTCAACTCCCAGGTAACACAATTGTTAATGCTGTTCACCCAGAGAGCAGGGATGACACAATGCAATCGCCACTAAGCAATTAATTTCCTCCACTGTTTTTATGATGTGTCATGAAAACCATATCCCCTGTTCGCCATAAGACATTTACCTTTGCAGAGAGAGAAAATTTGGTAAGGTTGATTCACTTTTTTAAGTAGAAAAAATAATTGAAATTAGTATTGACTTTACTTTCCAGATGACCATCTAATTGGTAAATGTATACTCTCCTTGATAACAACAGGAAGAAAATTGGTGGGAATGTTAGAAATAGAATGCAACCATAGGATGACCTTCAATTACCATTTCTTATTATTATTAACACATTCTTTTCAAAGCATATATCATTCTCCCCTGAAAAATTAGCTGTTAGAGTAGCATAATAACATTCTTGAGTTTCTTGTACGTGTTTATTCGATTTGCTGCTAGAAAACAGGACCATCAGTGCTATCTGGTATCATGAAGATATACTTTTACCAGGGCATGTCTTGCTTTTCCTGTCTTTTTTTCTTTTTCATTCTGCTTTTTAAATAAATAAAAACATTCTTAAAGATTTAAGGAAATGGATGGCTTAGAACAACTACCATCAGTCAAACACTCTTGTTGAATATGTCTCAAGGGAGCTACCTTACAAATCCTGCAATGCATGTCAAATCCCATTGACTTCTTAAGAGGCCAAAAGGTCTTTTGACAGGGTCTCAGGATTGTTTCATCTCCTTAAGCTGCCTTCTTTGAAGAAAACAGTTTTGATGCTCTAAAAACCAGCATTTATATCTACTGCTCCAAGTCCCCAAGGATGATGATTTCTTTAAACTGAAGAGTCAATGATGTTTCCTAGGCAGTTCATTTAAAGACAATTTTGTTCTTTCTATGTAATCTTTTCATTGAAATGATCATTTTACTTTACATATTTAAGCTTTTATCAATCCTATTCTTCTAAATTAATGGAAAGTTAATTGGAATTTGACCTTAACAATTGAACCTTATATTATACATCATCAGTAAAGAGCTTTAAATAACATCATTATCACCAAGAAAACACATCTCCATATAGCAAGGGTAAAAAAAACGCATGGCCTTTGTAAATATTTATAATAGGCATGATAAATATCATGCCTATTATATCTGGGGGTTCTGAGTAATGATTCAATTAATAAACTATAAATAGAAAAGTATAACTGTGTAAACATTAACAGCAATGAGTTTGACACTGTTACATTTGGGGATGATCCTAAATCACTGTGGCAATTACTAAAATTTTTTCAAGTCTATTGTCAGCAGTGCCATAATTTTTACTGAATAGGCTTAAAAATTGGCCTGTCATCCTTCCTTCCGAGACTTCAACTGAATGATATAAACCCAAGGTATCATTTGTTAGGTCTTGGGTACAGGTGTGGAGAGAATATATGCCAAGATTTGGGGGACTCTAAGCTTACACTTTTCTCAGAAGGACTAACCCCACTGAGCTTTCCAAATCCCCAAGGCCCAATTATATTTCTTGCTTCAGCATTGCTTTTCAGATGTTTTCACCACTGCTGGTGAACACAGATAACACTGGATTCACCCATGAGGGAATTCTTGAAAAGTAGGTCATTAAATATTAAGTTAATTGCAATTTAATAGTGATCACAATCATTGTTTCCTAAAGAGGTTAGTATAGTTCACAGAATCATATAATCTCAAAATTGAAAGTTCTTCAGATGTAAAATAACGTAAGCCATTTCCTACAGTTTAGTTTTCCTTCTACATTGAAGTTCGTCAACTATTTTAAGACAGCTCTCATCCCCGCCCCTAGAGTTTTCTCTCTCCCAAGCAAAATACTCTTAGTTTCTTTCTACTGTTCTCAGCACATGGTTTCCCCCCATTGCCCACGCCTACCTCCATCCAACTTTAGTCACATTTCAAAGCTAATAGAGCCTTCAAAGGCATTAGCTATTAAAGGCAGGTAGAGCACACTTCATTCATTTTGATCTTATAGTCAAATTGAAAATCCTTCGTCTCTTTTATGTGATTCATCTAGCTCCTATCTGATTTTATTCAATTAGACATTTTGGGCTTTACAGTAGTTTCCACAGTTATCATTGTAAAATGCAGGTAGTCTGCTTCAGTTTGATCTTATCTTCTTGTGTCTTAATTTGAGTAAATAACCTCAGAAGAATATTTAAAATATGTGTATCAAATCAATAAAATAAGTGAAATAAGTGAGATGAACTTATGGGGGACAAATGTCAAATACTTTCACTTACTTTTCTTTTCTACATAGAGATTTGTGAATCACAATAAATAGCAGAAATAAAGTTTCACTTTTTAGAAAAACACAAAACTAATAGTAATAAATTTTTAAAAACCTGGAAATTTTAATTTAGTTTAAATTATGTCACATAAATAATATTTATACCTATGATTGCCATACTCTGTTAAGAATTGCTGATGATGGAGGATTCTTCACAAGCTACCAAAATTTTTAAAAACCACTAATATATCCATTAAAATATCCATATCTTAAGAAATTTAAGCATAGAAAATGATATCTGCCACTTTAAAGTAATGTAAAATGCCTGGGCTCAGTGGATTGAGTGCCAGCCTGAGAACCAAAGGGTTGCCAGTTCTATTACCAGTAAGGGCACATGCCTGGGTTGCAGGCCAGGTCCCTAGTATGGGATGTTTGAGAGACAACCACACATTGATGCTTCTCTCCCTTTCTTTCTCTCTCCCTTCCCCACTGTCTAAAAATAAATAAATAAAATATTAAAAAATAAAGTTATGAAAAACACATTACATGTTTTAACTAGTGCACACTTTTAATAAATATGTAGCAAATGCTCTAATGAGAAAGCATTAGGATAATGTTTGCAGTTGAATTCATATAATAAATATTTCAAAATTAGGAAAGCTTAAAGTTGATTTTATGTAATACTATTCTGCTTACCAATATCTAAGGATAACTTTTAAGCTTGAAATTCAAGGATAGTTTATTCCTCAAATTGTGTGTTTCACTCTACTGTTTGTTATTAGAAGCTTCAATCAGAATTGATTGGTTTACTTGTCCACTAACTCAAATCTGGGCCTAGACGCTGGTATGTCTCTAACATTTCAGGGGATAATTCTCTGATTCCACTATGGAAATGTGACCTATGAAGATCCAGTTTTTCAAATTAACATATGTTTTCATAGAGTGTATCATGTTTTGTCAAACAGCAACACTTACTTTAAAATGCTAATGATAGTTGCTCTTTCTACTCATTTCAAATCTGCTCTATTCAAGTTTATATAATTTATGCATTGCTATTTGTAATATCCAGCTGCCTTGTAGTTTCATATATTTCAGCAATATGAGGAAATTTTCAGCAGTATTTTCATTTTTTGAAGTGCTAAATTGTATATAAAGATGTTATGTTTCAAAGTATTATAGATTACTAAACAGTCCTCCTCTTTGGGTTGCATTTGGAGGCAAGTAATATTCTTAATGCATAAATTATTTTGAGATACAACTTTTGTTATGATACATATGAAAATAAATAGGCATAAGCAAAACAATTCCTTCTAATCATTTTAAGTAATGTTGATAAAGTATTTCATTTGAGCTGACAGTTGAAAACAAAAGTTTAGCAAATCATATAGTCAGGCTTATATGCATGACTATAGTGAAACAGAGGGTACCTATAACTTTGATTAAACTTAGCTTAACAGTCTAGCTCTAGAAATCATCTCTCTCTCTCCTTCTCTTCCTCCCCCCATGTATATATCCCCAAAGACCTAGCCTTTCCCTGACATTATCAGCAACCCCCAAGGCAGCAGAAGACAGTAGCCTAGACATGACTAGTAATCACAAGGTCTGGACCTCTCCCAGCTAAAGATGACATCTTGACCTAAGTTATGTTTCAGTTCCTGAAATCTAAGGCCCCACCTTCTGGCTACTCACCCATGAGATCAGACAGAGGGAGGCTGGAAAAAATTTTAGGATGTTCTTGAAGACCTGAAGAAATGATTTAGTAGCCTTACCTCAACTCTGACAAATCAGCTCTTAACACAATCCTATACACCTTAATTTACAGTGTATAAAAGATTCCACTTCTATGTGTTCATATGCACAGCAATGCAAAAAGCAAGAGAGAGTTCATGCGATGTGCTATGAAAAATAAAAACAATTTTCCACTACAAAAGAACTATCTGTCATGCAATCCGGCACTCAGGTTGCACAGCAACAATAAAACTGTCTTTAAATAAACTATCCAGGTAACATCACTGATTTTCGGGTCCTTAGGGACCAAGAGCAGTAGTTCTAAGTATTGGCATTCAAACTTTCAAAAGTATTTGCTTCTGAAATGGCTGCTTCTATACATGAAACGACCTCAGTCCTGGTCTAAACACCCTTGGCCTCTTAGGGAGTCAAAGAATATTTGACATGCATAGCAGGCTTTCCTGTAAAGTGGTTCTTTCAAGCGATGTGTAAATGAACCTCTTGCTAGAGTTCTCCTGAGAGGGTATAGATTTGGCAGCTGGGATCCAAGATCATAGTCCTGCACTAAAAATATGACTCAGTCATAGACAGTATGAGACAGGGTGAAACCAGGCCCTTCCAACAATACACAAGGTTGGGACTCAGAAACATCACAGCCAGTGATAATTGTCAAGGGGCACGGCACTGAGAGGGTGATCCAAAAGACAAGCTATCGGTAACTTCTTAATTATTTTTTAAAAAGAGCACAAATCTTAAACTTAGGAAATGTTTCTTGTTTCCAGTTAAACACTTTATAGTCCAGAATGGTTGGCTGGGTCATAATTTTACCTTGTTTAAATAGCATTTTTTAAAAATATGGTTTCTTGGAGCATTAAGTTCCCTTCTTATAAGTATTAGTCAGCACATACACAGAGAAGTAGTGTCCTGGAGAGGTCTCAGTGTCTCTGATACAGATTAAATTTCCCCTCAGATGGTCTTTATAGGGTCTTGATATACAAAACTTAGGTCAGGACTTGAGTACAGACTAGAACCAAACTCATGCTATGAACATTAGATGACATGGTCTAATATTAAGAGTACCATAGATATGAGACACTGTTGTGAGGTGAATTTATCCCTCCAAAATTCATAAATTGAAATCTTAATCCCCACTGTAATAGTAATAGGATGTGGCACCTTTGAGATAAGGGTGGGGCCCTCGTGAATGCGATTGGTGCCTTTATAAGAAGAGCCCAGAATCTTAGCTTGTTCTCATCTTGCCATTTGAGGATACAACTGGAAGTCTGCTGTTCCGAAGTGGGCTCTCTCTAAAACCCAGCTATGTCGGTAATCTGATCTTAGATTTCCAGCCTCGACACTGCAAGAAATAAATTTCTGTTGTTTAGGAATTACCTGTTCTATGCTTATAGAAGACCAAAGTGATGAAGATAGTTACCTTGTCTATTCACTCTGCTCAGAGAGGTACCCAGAGTAAGCTGGATGCCTCAGCCATTTTTGACTCTTCCTTATTTCTCAATTCAGTATATTAACTGAGAGAGCCTTTCAATTCTGTTTTTGAAGTGCTGTTCATATCCATCTTACCTCTCTTCCAAAACCTAGTTAGGGACCTCAAAAATATTATTAAATTTTACTAAACTACATTGATTCTCTCCCTTCCTTACTCCATTCTACATAATTTTAACATATAGTTTATCTTCCAAAATTCAAACTGACTTATCCCTTCACCTATAATTATTCTCCAGTGCTTAAAGGATAAAGTCTAAATTATCAGTGGACATTCTAGCTTTATCACCTGTCCTCGTCCACTAAAAATCCCTAAGCAGGGTTGTGCCTATCATATTTTAATAATAGCAAGGAGGCCTAATAACAGAAAGCTGAGTGGATAAAGAAAAATGGCATGGAAAATATGTCAGAGAACTAACAAAGTGTGTGGCCTTGAAGACCATGTAAGGTATGACTTTAGTTTGAATGTGATAAAAGCCACTAGAGAACTGGACTAGGGAGTGGCCTCTCCTGAGAAGACTAGACAAGGTCACTCTAGCTTTTGTGTAACAAATAAAAGGGAAGGGGACACCGAGTACATGAAATCGGAAAGGGGAAAACAATTAGGAGAACAATTAGGAAAGCAGATCTAGAAGATCAATGGTGGTGGACTGGCCAGAGTAGGAACACATGGGTTAATTATAAATGGTCATATTTTTAGACATATTTTTGAGGTACAGGAGCAGGATTTACTAATGGATTATATGTTGTGTTTGGGGGAAAAAGAAGTAAAGATGACTCAATGTTGTTTAGCCTGAGCAACGAGAAACATTTGGTTGTCATTTAATATTTGATATAGGGTATGGAGTATGAGGACCAAGTTTGGGAGGATTATCAGTTATTGGACATTTTATAGCTGTTTTCTCCATTAGACAATATGTTTATTAGATATTTAAGTAGAAATATTGATAAGCTGTTGGATTTTTGACTCTGAATTTCAAAGGAATGTATAAGCTAGAGATATAAATACAAAACTATATTTAATGCCATGAAATTGAATGGTATCACTAAGGGATTGAATACAATTACAGAAAGGAAGTTCAAGTCTGAGCTCTTTGGCAATCCGATGCTTAGAGGTCAGAATGTAAGAAAAATAGGCAAAGGACACTTTGAAAGAGCAGCATGTAGGTATTACCAGGAGGACCTGAGTTAGGGTCTCCCCCTCCTGGGTTGTTGCCTTGTTCACAAGAGAAAAATCCAGGCCAGAGACAATAATTATAGTGGAAATGAGAGAGCAAGTTTATTGAGCACAAAGCTTCAAGAGGCCACCCAGATAGCCTGAGTGCCCCACTACTGAGATTTGGGAGTTTTTATGCTTTAGCCAGTTTATAGGTTCCCCCTTCTCCTCTCCTTCTAGACCTTGGGATTAATACTCAGTTTGAGATGCTTTCTTTCCCAGTTAGTGGAGATGATACATACAGAATTTCAAGAGCTCCCCTCCTCCTGCGCTGTTGTGGTTTTTCTTGAGATTTTCGGAATGCCTGGCATTCATATCTGACCAAGCTCAGGACTGCTGAGTTAATAATTGAGACATTTCTCCCTCCTCTTCCTGCCTTGGTTTACTATCCATCTTGCCTAACAATGAGATATAAAATCTAGGGCTTTGATAGAGGGATTGTACTTAAAAGCTGAAACACTCCATCTGTCACAATAGTATCAAAGTAGAATATATGTGTATAAATTCAGATTCAGTACTTACATACTGAAATAGGATGTTTAAGGTTTGTGACAGTACTCTTTCAATTATTCTTCTTATCCCAGTGAACTAGGAAGCAATGTCATATGATTAAAGTAGCTATGGAGAACAGGTGTTGAGGTTTAAAAAGAAAGGGAATAAAATAGGCACATGGGAGAGTACATAATTGTTCAACAGTACTAGGGACACAATTAAATTTCATGGTCATGGATCCAAAATGAGGACAGGCAGATAAATGGGAGTTTCCACTTAGATCTGTTCAGCTTCAAGAATCTAGGAATGGAGGAGGTAGGTAATTACATTTAAACAGAATTGAGTTTTTGCCTGATAAGACAAAGTGAGAGAAGGGCAAGGAGGTGGAGAAGGTATGCAAGGAAGTGATTATAGCAAGGGATAATGACATTTAAATTGGGTAAGGAAGATTGAGGATATGAGAGGCTTTAAGAGAGAGTGCATAGGTATTGAAATCATTACATGAGATGGAAAGAGTGTTGAAGTTGGGTGATAGAAAAATAAAAGGTAGTAGACTGCTTGAATATTGAAATTATAGAGGGATTGGAAGTTTTGTAATGATGAGTTCTAACATGTGCCCATGATAATGAGTGCTTAAGAGAAAGTAGAGGGGGGGAAATCATTGGCCAAAATGAAGTCAAAGAGGTGAGAGGCCAGTTATTGAAAGATTATTTAGGTGGGTATTGAAATCACAAATACTTTATGATAAGATATTACAATCACATTAAGCCAGGAGCTAAAATCTCAAGGAGAGAGAGAGAGAGAGAGAGAGAGAGAGAGAGAGAGAGAGAGAGAGAGAGGCACTTTTGGGATTAGAAGTTGACTGAAGACAGTGGGGAGAGGCAGATAGCAGGTGTATGATGATATGAAATTAAATGCTGAGGATTTTGTGAAAGATTAAGATCAAACAATCAATGGAAAAAAAAGTGTAATATATCATTTTAATTTGGCAGGAACCTCACTAAAAAAGGAAAAAAGAAACAAGTAAAATTAAATTTAGTACTATCCTTATTTCACCCCACATATCTAAAATAATGTCATTTTGACATTCAATCAATATAAAACTTGGTAGTCAAATATATCACATTCTCTTTTTTTTTTGGTACTGTTTTCAAAATCCACTGTGTATTTTTCACATATGCCCCATCTCAATTTAGACAAGATACATTTCTAGAGCTTAAGAGGTACATATGGTTAGTGATGACCATATTGGACAGTGAAAATCTAGGAATATCAATTATATAAAGGTTGTGGTAGAGAATTCAGAAAGGTCCAGAATCATAGAGTTTCTGGAGACACATCTACTCAGGGAAAAAGCCATATTTTATTAAATCAAGCAGAAGAAGGAAACACTCAGAAATGTGAAGGAGGGGAACATAGGGGATTTTGCTGATTACCATCTGTGAGTGTTAGACTACACAATAAAGAACTTTTCGGGTCTTAGGGAAGGTGGTTGACAGGTAATAAAAAAGGATGGACAGAACTATGTGAGGATGTATGTCTGCAGAATAAGGATGGCCTGAGTCTTGTGTTTGCAGTGGTGGCTGTCAGAAACAAGAATAAAGTGAGATTTTGTCCTGGCGGTTTCCAAACAGAGCATAGTCCGTCTTTGCCTAAGCTGGAAATGTCGAATGTCAATCTGAAAAGAAAACACATTCATCCAGACTTATCTGGGATTCCCAGCTAACTCCTAAAGCAGAAGCGATCCTGAGATTTCTTCTGATGCCTAGAGGCAACTGGGTTATATAGTAGGATTTTGCTTGTTTTAATAGTTTCCTATAATATATTTCTTGCAATTTTCCTAAAAAACATTATCCAAGGTAGGGCTATAGAAATGTTAGATTGACATGCTTCCAAGTTTTCTGCTAATGCTATTAACATAGGTATTATATTTTATATCAAGCCTACTAGATTTGCTGGAGGAAGAAAAATAATGTTGACTCCAATGAGAGGCTCTAAATCACTATAACTGAATGGAAATGATAATGACACTAATAATAATAATAATAATAATAGTAATGTATTACCTTTGTATAGTTACAGGAATAGATAGAAATAGGTTAAACCCTGAGATTGCTAAGGAGATGAAATTTCTAGGAAGTTGACCCTGGGGATATAGTTTCACTCAGAAACTAACACACTAGAGTTGCTACCAGTTACTCTTACTTGCTGAGCCAGCAGGTGATAGCCTGAGCTCTGAGAAAAAAATGGGTGGGGTACAAATAATAATAGAAAAATTTAATTGTTTTGAAAGCTAATGAAACTTTTTAAAGAACTTTCTAGAATTCTCACCTGAATAGATGATTTACCTGGTAGCAGGGCACAGTCACAGGATGAAGTCCAGGAAGCTCCAAATGAAATTGCTACTGTGGATTCTGCATTGTATAACTATCTGTGTTCAGTAAACTACATCATTTACTTACTGTTATGGGCTACATTGTACCCAGCCCCCAAAATCATGTGTTCAAGCCCCAAACCCCAGTGTAACCATATATAAATATAAGATCTCCAGAGAGGCAATTAAGGTTAAATGAGGTCATAAGGGTGGGGCCCTGATCCAATAGGAGTGGTATCCTTAAAAAAAGAATGAGAGACACCAGCGATCTTTCTCTCCTCACATAGGCACATAAAAAGATCATGAAGAACTTAAAAAAAAAAAAAAAAAGTGGGCATCTACAAGCCAAGAAGAGAGCTCTTATCTGAAACCAACCCTGAAAGCACCTTGATCTTGTAATTTAGAGCCTCTAGAACTGTGAGAACATAAATTTCTGTTTAAGCCACTAGAACTGTGAGAACATAAATTTCTGTTTAAGCCACTTAGTCTGTAGTGTGTACTTATGGCAGCCCTTGAAGACTAATACACGCACCAATACATTTTAACTGTTTTTCTGTAGTTTTTAGAATCTTGTGACAATCTCCAAAATTGCTTTAGAGTTTTTTAAAATTTCTTTCCATGAACATTCTCACTTAACTCTTACCCTAAGGCTTCTGGGGTTGCGAATCAAAGAATGTAGGTCCAGCTGGTATTGGCAGGAAGGAGACTTCTACTTCTATCCAGAAAATTCTCATGAAATGCAAAGACAGAAAGGTGGATAAGCAAGAGGAAATTATGGAAAGCTCTCTGAATTCTTGTTTGTGCCTCATCTCTCTAGATCTGACTCATTTTTTTCTCTCCTAAATTATTTGCTCTTTTTTCCTGGTCCATAGGATGCATTTGAGGGGAAGCTTATTATAGGTCCAAGTACAAGTTTTTTGAAATAGTGAAACAATCAATCACTGTCTCTCCTATAATTCCAAATTTCAGTAATGGAAGTTTCATTGACTCACCTTGGGTGCTACTCTCACCCCAGTTCGGGCTGAGGGTAGGGTACCAGGGACACACACACAAAGTGGCTGGGGTGCTATTATGGATGGATGGATGAATTAAGGTCTCCAACGCAACCTGGAAACACACCAGGGAGGTCTGCCTTTTCATCCCCATCTTGCATTTCAAGGAACTGAAACTCTGATTTCTCCAAGGGCACACAGCTGTTAAATGGAATCAAAACAATCGCCTCCAACTCAGCAGCGAAGTCTGCCTGTCAACTTCACCACCTAACTAAAGTGATACATTGCATCACTTTCAAGTATTTTAAACTGAACTGAGGAATGATCCTTCAAAATTTAAATGTAGATGAAATTGATGATTATTTTAGAAAGGCATCTTTCATTCATTGAAGTTATACAGCTGAAGTTTCAGCAAAATCAAAGTTGAGTGAAAATGCAGGTATCTCCCTTCAGTTTTATGTTGTGAATTGTCACATTATAGGTGAAAATAGCTCATTTTTTAAATGCACTAATACTTTACCATTGCAGTAGTGTGAAAATAAACACATTTACTAAAAATATGAGTGATGAACCAGATATTTTTCTTCTTTATTCCTAGGATACACTAGCAAAGAAAAATAGTAGGGAGTCCCCATTACTGTCTCCTTTCTATTTATTACTGGAAGTAGATGGCACTGCTTTCATTTAATTTATGTTCCCCTCTATGGGAAAAGGTTGTCATTAGTTACTGGAGACAAAAATAACAGTAATAGTGAAAGTCACCTTGATAATTTCACTTAAATTCTTTTACTTTCAAGAACAACTGTGATTTCATAAAAATCTCCCAGAATGTTATTTTTTCAGGAGTGTGATATTTTTCAATACAATTTTTATAGGAATAATACAACTGAAAATATATGTAAAATGTTTTCCTTTTGTTTTACATGATGTCAGATGAACAATATCAGAATACTTGTAATGTTAGTTATTAAACTGTCCTTAGCATCTGTATGAATTTTCTGTTTTTAAAGATTTCTGGTATTTTTTTGCCTATAAGCTTTTACAGTATATCCTCAGATGGGAAATGGATGCCCAGTACAGCCTACAACAAAATAAATTACCTTTTGGTAAGTCCAGTATACATTTCATAAAAATATATATTAACTAGTCCTTCACAGAGCATGTAAGTCAATATTCTATGCAATAAAGAACCAGAGGTAGAAAGGTACAGCAGAAGTTCCCCTGTTCTTACTCACTTTTCTCGAAAATCATAAGTGCAGTTATTTTAGGTTCTGGAGGCATCTCATGCGGACATCCAACTCGTGGTCAGTGAGGCAAACAGTCTTTGTGTCACTTCTCTTTCTCACCTACTCTCTCCCTCCTCCAGTATTACATGGAGTCAGCCTCTGGTATGCAGGACTCTTCCAAAATTTATAATCATCTTTTGATCCTGTCCATATAAATCCAGCACTAGATGAAAACTGAGATTTCAGAGTAGGGGCAGGAAGAGAAAAAGTGTTTCAAAATCAAGGGGCATATTTATACACAGCGGTGGAAGATATACAAGTCACTGAGTCCTTTTACTGTTGCCACACTTCTTAGACTTTCTCTTCATGTTCTACTTAGCCTTTCATCCTATTATTCTTAAAATGTTTCTCTTTCTCTTCCTTGTGTATGAAATTAAATGAGGGATTGATACACCTAAGCATTCTTTTAAATAAAAAAGAAAGATGGACAGTTTTTGCATGGAAAACCACATTCCTGATTCCTCTCCTCACTTCCGTACTTTTTTTGTCTCGAACTTATTTTCCCCCTCCTGGACCATTACAGTCCAGCATAGTCAACTGGTTATATATGGCCACACACCAACTACTCAGTATTCAGACATATGTGAATATTAGCTTTACACCACTGAGAAAAATTGTCTGCATAGTTTATGTTGTTTAATCAATGTAATGTCTCTAGGCAGATTTACATTCCCATATTGCTATGGATGAGAGATTCTACATAAAAGAGTACAAAGCAAAATCTCTTAGGAACTTAAAGAAGCTAAAACTAGAAGAAATTCAGAATTCCTCTGGTTCAACCTTTTCATTTTACACACCAGAAATGAGGCCCTGAGGAGGAAACTGCTTTGGCTTAGCTCTCATAGCTGTTTGTTGTGGCTAAGGGGCAGTAGAGGGGGACATAGAGATTTGAGTACAAGCTCAAAATGAGTTAACAGGTGATACGCCTACCTCAAAAACTGATATTAAAGACAGACTACATGCTTTAACAAAGGCTCCTTTATTGTAGCCTAGGCAGGTATGTGTGACACTCAGGAAAGGCAGCAGTGGGGTGGCGGGGTGGAGGGGTTGTACTGGGATCTGTAGCGCAATGGGTCACTTTAACCTTTTGAAGCATCAAGAATTATTTTAGCTCCTTCCCTCTTGTCTCAGCTGTCAGGGAAGGAGTTGTGTACAAAATTATTCCATCATTTCTAGTCAAAATTGTCCACCTGAAGGCATGTCCCTGGCCATAGTGAGGTTACTCAGTCGTGGGCTGCCAGCAGCCTCTTTAGGAGAGCAAGACATTTTGGAGAAAACCACAAGGAACAGATAAAGCCAAGGTGATGGTAGTACACTGGATTTTAAGTTGGCTGGTATGGTCACTGGTGTTTGGTTATCATGCCAACTAATTTGAATGCATCTTTTTTTTTATTTTAAATTATATTTTATTGATTATGCTATTACAATTGTCCAATTTCTCCCCCATTATTCCCCTCCGCCCTTCACACCCCCTCCCTCCCACTCACATTCCCCCCTTTAGTTCATGTCCATGTTTCATAAGTTCTTTAGCTTCTACTTTTCCCGCACTATTCTTGCCCTCCCCCTGTCTATTTTCTACCCACCGTCTGTGCTACTTCTTTTATGTACCTTGTCCTCCTCTCTCCTCTTCCCTCTCTCCTATTGCTAACCCTCCATGTGATCTCCATTTCTGTGTTTCTGCTCCTGTTGTAGTGGTTTGCTTAGTTGGCTTTTGTTTTAAGTCTGGTTGTTAATACCTGTGAGTTTGCTGTCTTTTTACTGTTCATATTTTTATCTTCTTTTTCTTAGGTAAGTCCCTTTAAGGTTTCATATAATAAGGGCTTGGTGATGATGAACTCCTTTAACTTGACCTTATCTGAGAAGCACTTTATCTTCCCTTCCATTCTAAATGACAGCTTCACTGGATAGAGCAATCCTGGTTGTAGGTCCTTGACTTTCATGACTTGGAATACTTCTTTCCAGCCCCTTCTTGCCTGCAAGGTCTCTTTTGAAAAATCACTGACAGTCTGATGGGAACTCCTTTGTAGGTGGCTCTGCCTTTATTCCTTGCTGCTTCTAGAATTCTGTCCTTCATTTTAATCTTGGTTAATGTAATTATGATGTGCCTTGGTGTGTTCCTCCTTGGGTCCACCTTCTTTGGGACTCTCTAAGCTTCCTGGACTTCCTGGAAGTCTATTTCCTTTGCCAGATTGGGGAAGTTCTCCTTTATTGTTTGTTCAAATGAGTTTTCCACTTGTTGCTCTTCTTCCCATTCTGGTACCCCTATAATTCGGATGTTGGGATGTTTAAAGATGTCCTGGAGCAGAGGCTAAAGATATCCTGGAGGAGAGGCTTAGGAACCTCTCCTCATTTTTTTGAATTCTTGTTTCTTTATTTTCTGTTTGGTTGTTAATTTCTTCCTTCTGGTCCACTCCATTGATTTGAGTCCCAGTTTTCCTCCCATCACTATTGGTTCCCTGTGCGTTTTTCTTCATTTCACTTATTGTAGCCTCCATTTGTTCCTCTAATTTGTGACCAAAATCAACCAATTCTGTGAGCTTCCTAATCACCAGAGCTTTGAACTGTGCTTCTGATAGGTTGGCTACCAGTGCTATGAGCTCTGCA